>VDFB02275740.1:0-126158 GCA_007258455.2 Sequoia sempervirens
CTCTTGGAATATTGTGCTGTTTCAAACAATCAGTCTGTTTTTCTTTAATATCACCCTTCCTTTTCTGCCAACTTACATACTTGGATGGCCTTGGCTTGTCGTTGCATCCCGAGTTGCTGTTCACTTTCCAAGCCACAAATTTTGGTAGATGTGTTGCTCCAACCTTATGGAAAAATTGTTTTCTGTTTATTTAGGGAATGCTCCTGATGTGGGTGAAGTCCTTGTAAAAACACTTCAGAATACAAAGTATTCTATCAATGAAAAGCTGGAGCAGAGTTTTATACAACTTTTTAGAGGAAATCCACAGAAAGATGCTAATCATACAGACAAGGAAGAACAATGCAGCAGTGAAGAAGAGAATAGTGACAAAGAAATAGAAAATGGTAATCAAAGTGCTGGTCATGGCAAACACAGAGAAAATGATCAGGGCTTATTTAGTTGTATTGCTTTAGCAGATACTGTTAATTCTGGTTCATATTCTGATAGTTTTTCAGATGAAGATGATACAGGGAGAAGCAATGAACTTTACCATTCCTCAGACAAAAAATTGCCAAATGGAAATGATGGACATGCCATTGTCAGCACCAATCTACCAGAAGAAAAGGTTACAGACATGTCTGACAGTGAGGAGGAGCCCCATCTAAAATGTAATATGAGAGAGGTATCAGAGCTTCAAAATGGAAGAATAAGGAGAAAAGCTATCTTTCTTGAAGATGAGAAGGAGAGCAATCCGAAGGTATGATTGTCATTGTTTTTGGTGATTTGAGCTTTTCTTGTCATTTAATTAGATGTTAGTGTAGGCCTCTTGAACTTTTGGATGCAATGCTTTAGTTTAGATCACTGATAAAAAGTTCAATAGATCTAAAGCATTTGTTTGTCTTATTACGTTTCCAAGTATATTTGTCATTCACATTTTTGGCTTTCTTGTATTTGCAACATGCTAAAAACGCCAAATGCCCACATTGGAAAATTCTTTCAGAAATTGTTTTCTGTAAAAGCTTTTGAAAATTCATTCAAACAAATCATACTTGGTCCTCTAAAGATTCCCTTCATCTAATGGCATTCATTCATCCACTTTCGAAAATTCTTTCAGAAATTGTTTTCTGTAAAAGCTTTTGCCCACATGCATTTTATGTGGACTATCAGTGGTAGAAATGTGGAGTACATGAGAATCTGTATTTATTAAATAATTATTTAATGGTTCTTATCAGAAGATTATGAATTGAATCCTAATTCAGCGGTGCCATTATCTCTTGTAGCCAACTCCATAGTCTTTATCAGCTGTCTTCTTTCTTTGTCAATGTGACTTCAATTTTTTGATCTTTGGCTGCTTTATCCGGTGCCTTTTTCTTGTCATATTTATGAACTTCCTCCCCATTCTTTGGGAACTTTGAACAAAATAGAAACTCTATTATATGATGAATCTTTATTAATAACAAACTATTAATAAAATAAATTTAAGCTATTTTATATTAAAAACTTTGTTATTAAATAAATTAAATTAAATTAACATACCTATCTTTAGAAAAATCTATGTAAATTTTTTCAAGAGATATCATTTCAAGGTGTCTATTTTTGACAAGATTTGTGATTTAAGTAGAATAGGCGCTTGCAAATGTTATTTCTTGGCATCTTTTACATAGATTTTTCTAAAGATAGGTATGCTTGTTAGCCCCTCTCGCTCGATAAAATTGGTTTTGTTCCGAAGGATGTTTTAGCTCTAAAGCTTTCTGCTGCAAATTTTCATCAAAAGTACCAAGTTTAATGTTGGATACAATCAAAGCGAGTATTTTCTTGCCACCTCCTCACCATATTAGCTCTTTGTTAAGATATATATATTTATACAAAAAATCCTCAAAAAGTTGAGAATAAAATCTATTACTTTATTCCATTTGCTAATATTAGAATTAATAGAGAATTTGTGAAAATTCAAGACCTAGATATTGTCCAAGGTATTACAACAAGAGGACTCTTAGAGATGAGAGATTGAAGTAAAGACCTTTAAAAGGATTCAAGTTCTTCAGAGGGTTTGGAAAGGGAAAGAATTCCAATAGGGTGGTGATCAAAAAGAGTAGTAGTAATCACTTTGACCACATTATTATCCAAAATAAGAGGAATACTAAAAAAAAAAACATCCAACATGAGTCTATCTAATTTGGAAAAAACCCTTTTGTTCCCTTTTTGAAAATTAGATAATCTATTTTCTCCCCCTTTCATTAATCTTTCAAAACAAGAAGGTAGGGCATTTCCCCTCCTCCCATCCATTGAAACACTAACCTTACCATCATCTAATTCCATTGAACCAGACAAAAAGATAAACCCTTCATGGCGTGTGAAGTTGTTTCGCTTACAGCACAGAAACCAAATAGCCAAATCATCAGGGTACCCCAAGATGCTTGTGTGTTTGAAGAAAGCTCTCGGTGGTGTGAGTTTTAAAAACTCCTAAGTTTCTTTTTGTTGAGGTTTTCTCGCATTCCTCTCCAAATTGCTCCTTGAATAAGGAAGCTTCGCTGAGTTTTGGCTGAATTCCTTAAAGAAAACTCGGCAGATCCATAAAAACTTCTTGTCAAAAAAAAAAGTGTTGAGAAGTGGCTAAAAATGCATTTTCATTTTATTTGATTTTCTAGGTACTCTCGAAATCCAAGTTTCCAAGTTTGCCTACAAGTCTTCATCTATAATATCATCTAGTTCTACCTCCCCCTAGTTTTCACTAGACATGGGAAGATGAAGATGTAAATTTTGTAAAATATATTAATGTAGTATTTACTTTCAGTTTTACAAAAACATTTTCCTATTTTCACTTTGTTTCAGACTATCAGTATCAATGCATTCCACATGAGGATGCCATTTTGTACCCAATTTGCTTTCAAATCAATCAAATACAACTAGACTCAACTTGTTTCTTTTATGTACTCATTTATTGACTCATTGGATGCATCTTATCATTGAATTTTGCAAAAAAAAAAAGTGTTTTTAATGAAATTTAAGCAATTTTTAAGTTGCCAAGTTTTTGCCGAGTAGTGTTTTCTGGGCTTGGTGAGTTTTTCAATTTGGCAAGTTTTTCAACTATCAGTTGAACAAACAAAAAAATTCGAACAGATTTCAAAACAAACAAAAAAATTCGAACAGATTTCAACCTTGATTCTTCCTTTTCAATCACATCTCAAATTACTTCATTCGGCTTTAGGGTAAGAATCACGTGATCACCTTGCAACCTGTCATTTTGGAGTGAAGCTTGAATGTGCCCTCTATCCCGCAAAACAAATTTTGCACCTTCACAAACAACTGGATTGTCTCCTATAACCACGACTTTTCTGAATGATTTACCATTTTCAACTTCTTTTCTAATGCATTCCTCCATGTTAAGTGCCATGAACCAAACATCATATGGATCTGGTAGTGAGCAACAACTGCTTATAGGGCCTCAGATTCTTGAGCATTAGCAACACCCAAAATAAAAAACCTTGGTACTCTCACAAATTTCAGTATAAAAAAGGTGGCTAAATACAAAACAAAGCTAGGAAAAGACATTACAAGGCAATAAAATCAAACAACACAAAATTAATAAGGAAACGCAAAACTAATAACACAAAACACAAAAATTGACCAAGAAGACAACTGCCGGCCAGCAAACAGAAAACAATGGAGGGTGAATCTTCGTCTTCCTCACCAGAGCGTTCTACACCAACTCCTTTGCACTCCTCTAAATCAAATCATGTGATAACTTTTTTCTTTGTCACCAACTTTGTCCAATTATATACTTTTGGTTTAACACCAGTCTACGCTTGGTTTCCTTTAAAGGCTTTAGTTGAAATGCTATTAAGTAAACATACTCTTCTTCAGTCCAAAATTTGTTTGCTGAACATTTTCCTTGAAACATGCATCTGACCATTTCACATATAGCTGCATTTCTTCGCAGTGTCCTTTTTTTGCTGAGGAATATGTTGGACTCAAGGAACATTGAGAGGGGGGGCAGGGGGTGAATCAGTGTTCAACAATTTTCTTCTTTTATTCCAGATCTTAAACCATTCACAACACTTAAACAAAAATAAAGATGCAAGCACATGAAAGAGACAATCAAAACACCATAACACCAAAATTTTTACGTGGAAACCTTGTTAGGGGAAAAACCACGGTGGAGATTAATCCACAATTTATACTCTGTTAAAAGTATGAGAAAATAGGGAATGCACATGCATTCAGGCACACTGCCTAGAGCTCACTACTTACATGAAGGCTCACTTCCTTACAGAATGATTGGATTACAACAAAAGGTTGAATTGAGAGGATAGCATCTGCAAATGCTTGGTTTTAGTTTCGGTGAAGCTCAGTAATCGATCTTTTGTCTTTCTAACTGATTAAACACTTCTACTCTGCTCTGCTCTAACTCACATCACAAAACCTTAAATGCACAAGTGAAACTGTGCATAAATCGCTCAAACACCCTTATGATATTCACAACACACACCTACTCTGCTCTTTCACACTTAATCACACACCAAAATGAATTACCAATCTCATATATATATCCGCTACCAAGATTTCAATCGCTCCAAGTCGGCCTCAACAAAATATGAAATATTTTCCAACGGTCGGCTCAAATCAGAAATCATATTTAATGCGCACCCATCAAAGTTGGCCAAACCATAGCTAGGACCCAAAACAAAAATGCTCGAACATCCAGACATTTAAACAATTACTCCTTATACATCCGCGACATGCCAAATTCACTTAGTTGGTCTTCAAGAACAAATAAATAGAACATCATCTTGCCGGATCTCCTAACTAATACACCGATTTATGTGACACCACAAAACTTAACAATAAAGTGATATAGATGCTTAACAACTTTCCCTGAGATCCACAACACAAAATGATGATCTGGTGAAGCATACAAATCGACATACTAACCGGATACCCTGTTCTTCATTTTCTTTGCCGGTAAAACTCTGATCTTTACTCTGCCTGCTGGTATGAGCGAATCCTAATTTGTGGACCGGAATAATGACTTAGGTTACCATCAATGACAACACTAGAAGCCATATGCCAGCCATATGCCAACAAAATATAGGCAACTGTTAGCTATTTTTGAATCCAATGGTCCTTGAAAAATTAAAAATAGACTCATTTTAGTAAATTTCATCATCATTTTTGTCCTTAATGCATTGATATTCTGATTAGATTGCATTTCAATCCAACTTTAAATTCCTGAAAGTAATCATATGCCCATGGCTTATATTTGAGAAAAATCATGAAATTTTATTTGAGCTTTAACACCCCCCTCCCCCCCACCAAAAGAAAAAAGAAAATGTCTTGCATCGACAATGTCATTGGCCATCACAAGTACACAAATCCCTCTATACCAAAGAAAGAAAGAAATAACCTATATTGATATACATGAATGACTAGAGTAGGTCAGTGGGGCTCGAAGTCAAAACTGCAAATTACAATAGCACACTACTAAAGTTAAAATAATCTTTAAGGAATTTAAAAACATAACCATACACACATGCATGCACACACGAGCGTTTGCTCTGTCTCTCACACACAAAAATGAATCCAAAAATGTTATAAAATTTGAAACTTTATTTGGTTACAAGTTTGATACACTAAAGATAGGATGTTAGTATTTCAGCTATTCCTAAAACTATTATAACATAAGTCGTAATTAGCATTTTCAGATTTTCTATATGTTGTACTCCTTGAAAATACTTATTTTATAAGAAAAAGGAGAATTTGACATGTACACTATTCAAATATGTTACTTATTGTTTACAGGATTCTTCGGGAAGTGATAGTGAAGATGGCTCACAAAGTGACGAGGACATTTCTCCAAGTGATGAATACAACAGTGAAGATGGTACTTGTTACTACTGTGATTAATCTTTGAGTTATTACAATGAATAACCAATAGGATTTGAGGAAATTCCTATGATGTAATATCTATTTAAAGTTAAAACAATGATAATGCACCAGTCAAGGATAGCCTCACATAGTATCTTTTGCTTCTAATTTCAACAGGGATTGTCTAATGTTTAAATTAATTTTAGACCTATTTTGTTGCACTGATCTAATCATACTGTATATTGCAATGAAGTTCTATGTCATAATAAAATTTACACCCATCAAATTTTGACTTGTCTAAATATTGTTTGTTTGCTTTGCATGCCTGGTCCATTCTTTTCAAGATACAGGTTTGATGGGTGATGCTTCAAAATGGAAAGAAAATTTGATTTCTCAATCATTTTTGAAGAAGAAAATAAATTTGATGGACCTTGTGTATGGTCAATCTGCATCAATTTCCACTCCAAAGTCCTTTCAAGGACTTACAGAAGATAGTGACAGTGATGGTAGTGATGAGGAGGAAGTGTTCAAGCTGAAACGGAATTCTGAAAAGGTAATTGGTAATCTGTCGTCTTTGATGATAGTTTTGTGAATGATTTTAACTATTTTGTCTGAAACATATGAAATGTAGCTTAAAAGAATTGAGTGCATATAAATTAATTACCTTTTAGAAAATGCTAAAGAGCCATTATGTGTGGGATTCATATTGTTCTTGGCCAGTTAACTATCACTTTTAAATGTTGAAGTTTCTTGAAAAACACGTATCACCAATTATAGTGCCATATTGTTAATCTCTGCTGCTTCAATTATCACCTTTAACTGGGGATGTTTCTCTCCAGAAAGTAAGTCCCATGTTGTAATCATGTTTTGAGTCTTGGAGACTTGAATTTTAGGAAGAAGTAAACAAAAATTAGGAAGAGGAGATTTAGGTAGCCTGAGCAAATGATATCAGCACATGGAATCTAACTGATATAATATGGTATATGTTTTATAACGGTTCATTGTGTATTGAAACATCTCCACATTCCTTATTTTCCTCCAACCAGGTCACATTTACCATGGGGTAAGCAAATTGTGTGATGGATAATCATTTGCAATTTTTTTGTATGTTTTTTGTTCTGCAAGCAATGACATTCACACCAAAAACTTAATATTTTTCTGCTTGTACTTTGACAGAAAAAACGTGATGTGCATCTCAATGTTGAAGATCCTAATGCTGATGACTGCACTAAGTCACAGGTAGACGATTCACAGTTAAGTGATTGGCTAAATCAGGATGTAATTGAAAGCATTCGCGACCGCTTTGTTACTGGCGACTGGTCAAAGGCTGCTCGCCGAGGTGAAGAAATGGATGGGAGTGATGAAGATGACGATTCTGCCTATGGAGATTTTGAAGATCTGGAGACAGGAGAGAATTACAGAGGAGCTGATGCTAATGATAGTTTGGAGGACAGTAAAAATTTGAAGTCTGCAGAAGAACAACGAAGACTGAAAAAGCTTGCACTTCGTGCCAAATTTGATTCTCAATATCCTTTCTGTTTTCCAGTCATACAATGCCTATATTCTTAAAGATTTTTAGTTTCCATAGTTCATAATATTGAGAAACAAAGGTTTTGGAAAGCACTGTGTGTCTAATCTCTTTCAAGACGCATCCTTAGGATGATGCAGGATTACAAGTGCAGAGTTGACCTTATACAGGTGACTATAAGAGTAGGGGAAATCCAGTTTGTAATATCCAAAACAATATTTTTGCAAAATTTTTGATTTTTGTAATGCAAAATGATGCCCTAGTTTTTCTGATTTTCAATTTCTGCTAAACCCTAGTGTGCTGATATAATTTTCTGAGTTTTATTACAACATGAACAGCAGCACATAATGCAACCAAAAGATAGGAAAACAACATTCATTTCATAACTCATGCAAATACTAAAGGCGTGTGCATTTATTTTTGGCATTGACCTAAAAAATTACCTTAAATATTTCTTTTTTGATTCATTACTGGCTTACGCAAATCAAGCAGCTTCTTCATGATGCTTTCATTATGTTTTGTATTTTAGTTCAATTGTTATCCAAGATGGATTTTTTTTTGGATTTATCCTTGACTACTGCCTTACATATGATGGATCTGAGCCTTTGGACAAAGAAGAGGATGATGTGAAGAAGACCAAATATCACACAAGTCAAGTTGGACAAAGTGACTTCTTAGATAAGGTGAATGGCTTCTAATTGGTTTAGGGTTGTACTATGGCTTGTGCCTATAGACAATCAGTTTTTTTTGCAGAAATTATTTGGTTGCAGTGTTATCTTTTTATATTACAAATGGGGAGTTCAGCACAGTGATAGCATTACAAAATATTGGGTACTTTAGATTTAATTAGCGGAATGTCTTCCTTTTTTCAGATTAAGGAAGAGATAGAGCTTCGCAAGCAGAGGAATTTAGCCGAGCTTAATGAGATTGATGAGGTTACTCGTCTAGAAATGGAGGGATTTCAAACTGGTTCATACTTGAGGTTGGAGGTGCATGCTATGCCTTTTGAGATGGTCAAATATTTTAACCCACGGCATCCAGTCCTGGTTGGAGGGATTGGTAGAGGGGAAGAAAGTGTGGGATACATGCAGGTTTGTTATCTGCCATCTATCACCGAAACAATCTTTCTGAGAATGATATTCTGCTTAGACTTTATTTCCTTGCCTTATTTGTTTTCAGGTTCGATTGAAGAGGCATAGATGGCATAGGAAGGTATTGAAGAATCGGGACCCCATTATAGTTTCTATTGGTTGGAGGCGCTATCAAACATTGCCTGTCTACTCACTTGAGGATAGAAATGGGCGCCACAGAATGCTCAAATACACACCGGAACACATGCATTGCCTTGCAACATTCTGGGGCTCTCTTGCACCTCCCAATACTGGGATGGTTGCTTTCCAAAATTTATCTAACAATCAGGTCTGTCTGTGTTCATAGTAGCTTATAGTTTTATCTGGAACAAATTAGATTCTTTCAAAGTATCAAATTCATTTAACTAATTTGAGTATTAATGCAGGCATCCTTTCGGATCACTGGAACTGGTGTTGTATTAGAGTTTAACCATTCAGTTCAAATTGTTAAGAAGCTCAAACTTGTGGGGCACCCCTTCAAAATTTACAAAAAAACAGCCTTTATCAAAGACATGTTCACATCAGCTCTAGAAGTGGCTAGGTTTGAGGGCGCTTCTATCAGAACAGTTAGTGGAATCCGAGGCCAAGTGAAGAAGGTATTGTAAAAAGAATTACAAACACAACAGAATTCTCCTTTAACATATACATTGAAGTTGTTTTTGATGTGACATGACTATGATCTATGTTGCTTGCAGGCTGTGAAGTCTGGACAAGGGAAGGAAGGTAGTGTGAGGTGTACTTTTGAGGATAAAATCCTCATGAGTGATATAGTTTTCTTAAGAGCATGGACTCGAGTTGATATTCCTCGTTTCTTTAACCCTGTGGCAACGTCTCTTCAATCTCGTGATTATGTTTGGAAAGGCATGAAAACTGTTGCGGAACTCAGAAGAGAGCAATCTCTTCCTATCCCTGTAAATAAGGACTCTTTGTACAAGGTGAGGAAACTAGCATGCTACTGGGAAACTATTTTGTTTTCTTACATTTGATCACCTTGTAACTCATATTGGTTCTCTTAATTACAGCCTATAGAACGACAACCCAAGCTTTTCAATGTATTGAAAATACCGAAGAAACTGCAACAAGCCCTTCCTTTTAAGTCAAAGCCAAAAGATCTTCCAAAACGAAAAACCCCTTTACTTGAAAATCGTCGTGCTGTGGTTATGGAACCTCATGAACGGAAAGTTCACTCTCTTGTCCAACAACTGCAAACAATAAGAAATGAAAAGGTATATCTTTATACTTAACAGCAGTCAGCAATTATTTTGTAATTTTCTTTCAAAGATTTTAGGTCAAGAAAATTGTATTGGATTGAATGTCATTTTCTATGAGAGATTCCTGATTAGAAAGGTCTACAGTATATCTCGATTACTAAAATGTTATGTACGTGCAGATAAAGAAGCGTAAATTGCAGCACCAGGAACAAAGAAAAGCATATGAATTGAAAAAGAGTAAAGATGAACAGGTCATGAAGCGACGACAGCGTGAGGAACGGAGAAAACGGTACAGAGAAGAAGCAATGCAAGAAAGACGCACAAGGAAAAAAATTGAGTAATAACTCGTCTATAAATTCAAAACCGTACACAGGTTTCAACTCATTCTGTTGAATTCTTTGAAATCTACAGTGCTGGCAAAAAGTATTTCAAGAGAGAGTTGGCATTTCACGATTTTTTAGGAATTCCAAATACCCAAACAGAAGGGCTGGTTTCCTTTGCTGCAGTATCTGTGCATGATTAGCTGGTCAATGGATGTGCAACCAACTTAACAGCCCCTGGGAAAAACCATAGCAACTATATTTAGCATGGAAAATTTCTTGCTCAGGATTATGTGATTGAGATTGATGTAGTATATGCGTTTCAAGAGTATTTCAAAAGAAGCGCTGAACAATAGCTGTAATCTTCACAGTTTTGAGCAACATTACATTGTATTTTGTTAGGGTTGAATAATGTATTGGTCAAAGTTGTATGCGATGATCAATTCAATTCCTTATTTTGACATATTTTCTTTAGGTTTTGAGTTTCACGTAACTGAGGAAACAGCTTGACACATTATGATGCTTCTAGAGTATTTGGCTATTTCCAAATGTATTCAATTGGATTGCTAAGTTAACTACTAAAAATCTGAAGTAGGTATTGGAATATGATAGGCACGGATTAAAGCTGGAAGGTAGTTTTAAATAAAAAATGTTCAATGTGAAGTAGGTACTGCAATATGATAGGTAAGCATTAAAGGTAGAAGGTAGTTTTAAATTAAAAATGTTCAATGTGAAGTATGTACTGGAATATATGAAAATCAAGAAAGCATTAGTAACATATGAAGAATGCAATAGAAAATGGAAGGCACAATATGTACAGCTTGAAAGTATTGGTGAGCTTTTTGATGTTCGGGTGGACTGCTTTAGTATTATGAGTCCTAACTTGATGTTACACATAAAAACTGTGTATTTAATAAAATGTTTTTGGAGATTATGTAAGAAGGCAGGGTCTATAATAACAAAACTAGATGAAGCATCTAGTTGACAAAGCATCTAGCGAATATTTGACGCATCATTTATTTCTTTACGGGCATTGTATGCCTCTAATTGCCTCAAGTATAATATACATATTAGCATACTATTATCATTGTCATCTATGCAGTCCATAAATTGCTGTTTGCAGCTGCTAATCTCACAAGGACTATTTTGTAAAATCAATTATGTTTGACACTGAAGGCTCAATCTGTTAGTGAGGTGCAGTTATTAACTAGTTATGCCAAGAGGTGTTCCTACAGTGCCAGCATGGACCTGGTGTAAACAATAACTCCTGCAAAAATTGACGTGTAGGTAATAGTTGAATGCATGGAAGCCATGCATTTGTCAACTCTATTCACAACCATTGGAAATTCAAAAGTTTGTCGCTGAAATGTAAAAGCACAGGGTTAAACATGTTACGGTCTTTCATGAGTTTTATTAAGGTGCTCTGCGTGAGAATCCCAAATAAGAAAAGATGTTCCTTGCACATTATGCTCGCATCCCCTGTTCAAGGATGAAGGTGGGTCAGGGCAGAGGTTTCTGTTCAATGTTTTGAAGGCTTATTCAGTTTATGATGACAAGCTTGGATATACAGTCCATGAATTTTGTGGCAGCAATTATGCTGCTCCAAATGACCCAGGAGGAGGCATTTTGGAGCTTTGTCAAGCTGCTTAGAGGTGAAGAAATGGATGAGCTGTCGCAAGAGCTCTATCTCCCCAGCTTGCCGCTTGTAAATCAGTACACATTTCAGCTATGGAGATTGCTGCAAGAGTACCTCTGTGATGTGGTCGAGCATTTCTAGCACCATGAGGTGAAAACCAATGTGTTTGCAACGCAGTGGTCTATGACCCTCTTTGTCTATAGTCTACCTCTTGATGTGGTGGAGAGGGTCTCGAATGTCTTTCTCTTTTGAGGGGGTTAGAGTTTTTTTCAAGGCGGGCTTGGCGCTCAAGGTACCATGTTAATACTCTAATCCAGTAGGATTATGGAAGATTGTGGGCGTATTGGCCCGCTTTTAATACATGGATGCCCATGTACTCCTGCGAATTGCCACTTGCATTTGGATTACTAATACACAGTTGGAGGAACTTCGCTTGGAGTACTGGACAATGAATAATGAAACTCAACATGTACTTTGCTAACAATATTTGAGTTGGCACTCACTCATTTGCTTCATTGCTTTGATTGGACTGTGCAGGGTGAGGTAGATATGGCGGAAGAATGTTGTTTGCGGTGATTACAAAAGCAATAAGCTATTTGCACATTATCTTTTAAAGGTGCTAGCTTTGTCACACAAGACCCCCGAATTTTTTCTTTACTACATTTTGATCAAATCGCAAATATCTTTTAGCGAAGCAGATACGGTATTCATGCCTAAAATGTGAACCTTTTATATAAGGAGAGTGGAGATTTCTAAATTAGATAGTGAAAGGGGACATGCGATGAAGAGTGCAGAACGCTTGCCAAATCCACTGTTTGCATGGCTGGCCATGCAAACTGTGTGCAGTCTGTCCACTTTTCTTTGCATTGAATGCATCATTAGAATATTTTTGATTTGGAATTTAATTTTTTGTGCATACAAGGAAGAATAATAGCTTATAGGGGTATGCAAATGTGCAGGTGCAAAGTTTTTATTAGGCAACAATTCTAGGTGCTGTTGGTCATTGATGTTAAATGTCTTGGCCAAGACATCTGTAAGGGGATTGGCTCCAAAGAGGGCAGATGCAACCACTTGAACGCCAGGCAGCTGGCTGTTAAGAGTAGTAACTGTAGTAGCATGTGATTCCCCAACGCTTTGCTGAAAATGCACCAAGCTCCTTGGTATAACATACACGTCTCCCTTTTCCAACTTTTTTGAGAACATATTATTTGTGGTGATAAAACTGGCCAAAACAGCACCCTCCAATATAAATATCATCTCAATAGCACGAGGGTGAATATGAGGGGGAATTCAAACCACAGAGGCAAAATTCTCCACGGTTCAATGACATGCCTAGTGTGTTTACAGTTGGGAAATTTTCTACATGACCTGTGATGACATTGAAGCCAAAATCTATGTAATTGAGCAAGAATGGGTTTGAGTACTCCTATTATGTTTAGTGTAAGTTATTTATAGTTAATCCTCTGTCCTTTGAAAAATCCACCAGCTTGGAAATTTTACTCCCATTTTCCTCTGCAATAAGCGCTCATGTCTAAAGATTTTGAATTAAAATGTTAAAATGAATTATTGTAGTATATAATTTTTATTATATAAAGTTATGTGTGGGAATTGAAGATTTGGATTCAATTAGGGTTCAATGTTAGGGTAGGGTTAGGGTTCAATTAGGTTTAAAGTTAGGGTTAGGGTTCTATTAGGGTTAGTGATCCATTAGGGTTAGAGTTACAATTATAGGATAAAGCTTTAGGTTAGGGTTAAATTAGGGTTCAATTAGGTTAGGGTTAATCTTAACCCTAACCTTGATTATTAACCTTAACCTTAACTCTAATGCTAACCCTAAATCTAACACAACCCAAACTCTAACACTAATTATAACTCTAACCCTAACCCTATTCCCAACCCTAAAACTAACACTAATTAACTCGATCCCTAATTCTAATTCTAATTCTACATCTAACCCTAACCCTAACCTTAATTCTGAAAATAGCACTAATATAGACCCTTATCTAATTGAACAATAACCCTAATCTTAATACTAACCCTTAACCTAATTGAACCCTAACCCTAACCCCAAGATTTATTATAGAACTTTAAACCATACCCCAAATCTAAGCTTAATTGTACCCTAATTAAATCATAACCCTAGCCCTAATTCCACCTTATACTCTAATTGGCACTTAACCCTAAATGAATCATAACCCTAATTGAATCATAAGCTTAATAGAACTAGGGTTAGGGTTAGGGATCAATTACAGTTATGGTTAAGGTTGAATTATTATTTTGGGTTCAATTAGGGTTAGCATTTAATGAGGGTTAGTGTTAGGGATCAAATAAGGTTCAATTAGGGTTAAAGTTCATTGTTATTGTTAGGGTTACATTCAAATTAGGATTAAGGTTGTAGCATAAAGCATGGGTTAGGATTAAGGTTATGTTAGGATCAGGGTTGATATTCTAGGATAAAGCTTGGGGTTAGGGTTAAGGCTAGGGTTGTGTTTATGATTAGGGTTAGGTAAGGGTTTAATTAGAGTTCATATAGTGTTAAGAGTAGGGGATATGGTTAAGATTCAAGGAAATATCTTGGGGTTAGTGTTAGTGTTAGTGTTAGGGTTAGGGTTCATATAGGATTAGATTTAGAGTTAGGTTTAGGGTTAGGGTTTTAGGAAAAACTTGGGGTTAGGATTAGGGAAAAATTGGGGTTCACTTAGGGTTAGGGTTAAGGTTAGCGTTAGGATTAGGCACCTCGAGAAGGATATTTGACTCATAAACTTGCTTCCGTAATAGATAGAGTAAAATTAAAAAAAAAAAAGTTTCAAAAAGGAGCCAAAAGAAGACATGCAATTTGAATAAGATTCTAATTTTGCAAAAGAATTACTATTTATCTAAATACAAATATCTTCTAAAGAGGAATTGTTGCAAGTTTGAGTAGTTGGTGTTGTCATTGATGTCTATTGATGGTTGAGAAGTTGTAATGATGCTTTGTTGTCATCAATAAGTGCTACTTATGTCAAACTCTAGTGTTGCTTTGATAAGCTTTTGTCTGTGGACGTTTGGTTGAGTTGCTATGTTGCAGTTGGTGTGGGGATGATGAAAAAGTGGTGAAGATGATTAGAATGTGTTTTTGGTGCTTGGTTTCCAAGTTCTTTTGAGAAAATTTGAATAAAAGAAGAAACAATGTGTTGTAGAGGTGTTCTGACATATAGAGTGGTGTTTTGGTTTTTGCTCCACATTTCTTCTATATTGAAGATATGCTTGTGCAATTCAAATGTGATGATCAAAGGTGTTCATAGGTGTTATATCTAAAGTTTCTTGGCTTGGATTGTTGTGCAAAGAAAGTTGTGTTCACCACTATGTGAACTGTGCATTACAATGGTGTCTGGAAGAAATGGGTTTGCTTCACATTTCTCCACAATTTGGTTTCTGGTTTTGTGGTTCTAGAAGTGTGTTGATAAGGTTCATATCTACCTTTAGTCAAAGTTGTTCGTGGTTTGATGCTCTGCGAGTTGATTTTTTGAGTTGCATTGTGTGGAACATTATCTGGGTGAACAAGATTAGTTTGTTCTTCAAGTGAAAGTTGTTGTGAAGGAATCTGCTGGATTTCACGGTGTTTGTGGAATATTCAAGATTGTGTTCAAGTGATATTTGTTGTCTGTGAGTCGTATCTGGATCATAGGAAGCATGTACTTAAATGTTTGATGGTGTTTACACAGGTTCTACCAACCTTGGGTGTTTACATTAATTGTGAATATGCTTCGATGATTGTGGAAGTGTGGCCTGGTGTGTGTGAGTATATTTGGGTCTGAGTTAAGGTGTAATGTGATCCGTCTTCATTCCTTTCCATGGTGGGAATGTTTTGGTGCCAACCTAATTTGAATTTGCACGGTTGAGGTGCATAGCTGACCTTGTCAATTGTTTTCAAGGTTGAAGAAAGTATAAATAAATGTTGTGTTGATGGAGTATTGGTGAGTATAGTGTGTGATGCGAATTGCAGAGTTGTGAAGTGCAAATTTGTGAAGTGCAGTGTGAGCTTTAATGAATTAGACTATTGGAAGCAGTGAGCAGAAGGTGTCTACAATCTTTAGAAAGGTTGCAAATGTGTTGGTGATGTTGTGGTGGATTTTTCTGTTACATTGAGATGGATTTCTCATTGTAACATCCTTCTTCTTTTTTGTAATATGGTAGTGAGCTCTTCTTTCTTCCGGGCAATGAGCCCTTCGACAATGAGCCTATTGTATTCGATGTTGCAATTACTTTATATTATGAGCTAATCCTCACTGTGGTTTTCCTTTTCTTAGGTTTTCCATGTAAATCTGGTGTTCTATTGTGCATGGTGTTGATGTGTTCTAGTTTCTGTTATTTGCCTTGACACTAAATCGTTCTAACAGATTAAAGGTTGATTAAGTAGTTGTGGATTTGAATGTTTATGAGGGTTTTGAAGTTCTAATGTACAACTGATTCACCCCCCTTCCCAGTTGTCTTGTGCATTCAACAATCCAAAGAAAAAAACCAAAATAAGACTGATTTTGTAAAAGATCTACTAATTTTCAATAAAATATGAACCAGTTGATTGTTGTCACGATTATATATATATTTATTTTCTATTCAAGATATTTTTTTTATTACTCAGTGTTAGGGTTAGAAGGTAGATATCTAACAATTAAATACAGATTTGATCAATAAATAGAGAAATGAAACACAAAAAAATTATAACACAACGAATTTAACGTGGTTCACCCAATCTGGGCTACATCCACAAAACTGCAACCATCTAATGATTTTATTATCCAGTGCAAAACTTATTACAATCTCACAAATAATCGCCTTTTTCATCATACTGTAACTCCCATCCCAACGCCTTATAACAAGCTTAGAAGCTTCCAGATTAGGGTTCTACAAAGTCATTTTTTTTTTCCTTTTTTGGTGATGACGTGAAAAAGTAGGAGAATTTTTTTTCTCGGGGGCTGCCGCTCTTGAAACCCCGCCCAGGGCACAACCTGGCCCAACCTTAGACGCCAACAAGGATACATGAAGAGTGTACAATATAAGCATGATCAGTCACCACATACCAACAATCTCCCACTTGGAGACTGATCAAGCTCCATATCAAACAATCTCCCACTTGGAGACCGATCCTGGATGACACCGTTGTAATTATTCATGAGATTGTAATAAGTTTTGCATTGGATAATAAAATCATTGGATGGATGTGGTTTTGTGGATGTAGCCCAGATTGGGTGAACCACGTTAAATTCTCCGTGTTATAATTTTTCTGTGTGTTTCATTTCTCTGTTTATTGATCAAATCTGCATTTAATTGTTAGATATTTGCCTTTTAACCCTAACACTTAGGTATCTTATTTTTTTGTTTAGAATTTATAAATGGTTAAGACAAGGAATTCTCATGGAAGGAAGTCAAGTACCCAAAACCAAACCCATAATCCAATTGAAAATTCTAATGCAGTGATTGAGACAATCATTAACCTTTTGACAAAGCAAAGAGATAAGCTTATATAATTATTTGTATAACATTCTAACACAAACACTAAATGTAACACACTGATTCTATTTCTACACCTAACTCTAACACATTAAAAGTAACATTAACAATAATTCTATTCCTACACCTAACTCTAACACACTAAATGTAACATTAACAATAATTATATTCCTACACCAACTCTTAACACACTACATAAAACATTAATAATAATTATATTCCTACATCTAACTCTAACTCTAACTTTAATCGTTACCCTAATCTTAACTCAAACTTAAACCCTAACCCTAACCCTACACTCACAATAATTCTAACACCAACCCTAGTTGTAATTCTATTTCTAACCCTAACCTTAACACTAAATCTAAAACTAACACTAATTCTATTTGTAACCCTAATCCTAAATCTAAAACTAACAATAATTTATATTCTAACTCTAACTTAACCCTAACTTTGACACTAACAATATTTTTAAGTCTAACTTTAACTCTAACCTAACCCCAACCTTAATAATAAAACTAATTCTAACTCTAATTCTAATAGTATCCCTCACACTAACACCATTTCTCACCCTAAACCTAACTCTAAATCTATTTCTAATCTTGATCCTAATTGTAATTCTCAATCTATCTCTAACCCTAACCCTAACAATAATTCAATCTCTAATTGTAACCATAGCCTTATTTCTATCTCTAACCCTAGCCCTAACCTTAACCCTAATTATAACACTTACCCTAATCCTTACCCTAATCTTAATTGTAACCCTAAACTTACCCCTAACCCTACTTCTATCTCTAATTCTAACCCTAACCCTAACCTTATCTCTGATCATAACCATCAACCTTGATAGTACTTTTAGCAAAATGTCCTAGTTCCTAGTTTTTTCCCTAGGTCTTGAGCCTCATAATAAGTCTATCCTTGCTAGGGTTTGCTATAAATACTATCAAAGGCCTTTGTTTAGGTCTAAAACCCTAAAAAAGTCTAGGTCCAAGCTACACGGTAGCTACTTTTGTTATAACTTTACATTGATCGTTGATATCTAGTTACTCAACCTTTAAATTATGACTTATGGGTTGTGTCTTCATGTATTTACTGACCCCTCCTACCTAAATCACCGACTAGACCCGTGGTCTAAAATGATTTATCAAATGCCTAAAGTCTTATGTTTGTGTCCCCATATTTTATTTGACCCATTGGCCCCTTTGTTCCCTAGTGGACACAAGTTGTTTTGAAAGCACATGCCTTTTAGCCCCTTTAAGTTACCTATGCCCAACATGTGGACCCCACTATTCTATTATGCAAGATTATTGTATTGTGAAAATAATGCTCAACGAAACCAATGAAATATTGACAGGTGTCAACTTTTTATTTAGAGGATTCCACAATTCTGTGGGAGGTATATTACTAAAAGCAAAATGGTTTGCGGAACTATGGAATGATCAACACGTGGGGATTGGGGATTTTTCGTTGCCATTGTTGGAAGAATGAGGAAGAAAACCCTTCGGTGTGTTTTCATTGATGCCAACATTGTTTGGTGACAATTTTTTTGTCTATCTGGTAAACAGTGTTTGTGTTACCTTGATCTAGTAATTTGATCCGAAATTGCTCATATTGAAAGACTGATCTATTTAGTTTTAATATGTTATTCAGGACTATTAAATGCATCTATGAACAAGTTTTCAACGATTTTGGTTGAATGGGCTAAAAGATATAAATGACAAAAGATCGACATGCTATTTTATGCTCAGAGTTGTGTATGGTGGTATGAGTTATTTGGTCCAGATTCCTCTGGTACTCTAATCCAATCGTTATGACTTTGGGAGATGTTTTATAGGTGTAAACTCTACATTTATTCCACATGGCACACACTCATAAAATCATATGGTTAATTGATGATAATCAGTTTAGTATATTTTTGTAATCAAGTCTTCCTCTAGCCGACATGAATAAGTGGTATGAAGATTAATATGGTTGTGCGAATGTCCAAGAGATCCTTTTTAGGTCCATGCCGACCTAAATCATGCCTTGCACATTTTGTTTGGTGAAGTTCACAAGCTATTTTTGAATTAAGTATATGTACATCCAATTAGGCCAACCTAATTGATGTGTGTAGATGTAATAGCATATATATATGTAAAACACTTTTGTATTGAAGGTGTGATAGATGTGCGAAATGCGAGATGTGATAAGAGGAGATATGCGACAGTGTGATACGAGCTTGAATAAGTTCTATATCAAGGAAGTGTATGTTGTGAAACTGCAAATCGGTGCAGGATTTTGCATTTCAGAGCTTAATTGGAACTAAATTCAGCACATGAAAAGTGTATTCCATCAGTTCACCTCTTAGCAGTGACTCACACTCTATTTTGTAATCATTTTAGGTAGTGAGCCTTTCAAGGATAGTGAGTCCTTGCTGTAAGCCATTGTAATATCTTATGACAAATTATAATATATTGTGAGCTAATCCTCACCATGGTTTTTCTCATTTTGGGTTTTCCAAGTAAAAATCCTGGTGTTTATGTGTTATGTGGTGATATAACCTCTTTCATGTCTTTACTTACAATTGCAGTTAGATGTGCTTTAATGTTTGGGTGGTTTATAGCTGAATTGTTTAATAGAATACTGATTCATCCCCCTCTCAGTATTCTGGGTGTTCAACAATTAGTATCAGAGCTTGGTTCCTTTAGAAAAGACAAACAACTTGATGAAGATCTTGGAGTTTGAACACATGGATGAAAAAAGGTGTGCTACTCCTTTGGATGAAATATCTGCAATTGAATGCATAGAAGATTACTACACAATTGACAAAGAACTCAATGTTGCTCTTGAAGATCTGGAAAAAGTTGAAAATGAGAAAGAAATTATGGAGAACCTAAAGGAAGCAAATGAATGCATCAAAAAATTAAGAGAGCAAATCAAGAAGTTCAAGGAAAGGCACAAAGAAGTCAATGATTAGTTGAAGAAAGCAAATGAGGACATCACTAGACTAAAAGTGCAAGTGGAAGAAAAGAAGAGAATTGAGGACTGTCAGAAAGCTGAGATTCAAAGATAGATTAATGAATGCATTAATCTTGAACAAGAAGTGGTAACCCTAAGATTGGATTTGGAGAAAGCAAGAGCTCATGAGAACAAATTTAAAACAAGTTCTACAAGGCTGGATGAACTTATTGCAAGACAAAAACCTTCTAAGGACAAAAGTGGTTTGGGACTTGAAGAAGGACAAAGTTCAAAAGAAAATCAGTCCCCTAACAAGGTTGACAATCAAAGGAAGACTCAAGGCAATGGTAGAGAGATCAAGAACCAAAGAAGCAATACCAGAAGGACTCCCATTAGAAAACCTAATGCTCAAAGGTACTCATCTTTCAATGACATTTGTTTTTCATGTAGTAAATTTGGTCATAGGGCAACGAAATGTAGAAGTCGAATGAATCAAAATGTTGGATTCTTTTTTGGACAATGCTTTGTATGCAAGAAATTTGGACATAGAGCTGCTGAGTGCAAAAGTCAAATGATGCTGAATAGATTCAATAGTGGTAGAATGATTCAATATTTTCATGGTTATTGCTACACATGTAACAAATTTAAACATAAGGATAACCGGTGCAAATCAAGGAAGAATTCAAATAAGTTTGGTTAGAAAAATGTTGTGTGCTACACCTATAACAAACCATGGCATATTTCAAGATTTTGTAGAAGCAAAAATGGGAGGAAATCTAATCTGGAACAAAGGAATAAACCTGTGAATAAAGTGGATCCTACTGAAGTTAAGAAGGAAATGGAGAAGATCTGGAAGAAAAAGGAAGAACCTGAGAACAAGGATGAACCTAACACATCTGTACCTCCATCTGGTACAGATAATTCTTTTAAAAACTAAATCCAATACTAGGTTTAGGGGGAGCAATTATAGAGAGATCTAATAAACCCATGATATATGAGGTGTCAAGCAGTGACACAAAGATATGTGATGTAAAATGACATTCTAAAGATGTAGAAATTTTTTCTAACATAAAAGATGCAAATTTGAAGATTTGCATAGCATTTTAGGGATTACATTGTATTCATAAGGTGTTTATCACCTTTTTGGAGATCAAATGCAATAAATGCGAAACTAGGGCAGATCAATAAGGTATAAAGTGAAAATATAAGTCAAGTTAAATCACTTTTACACATTTGAAGAAAGCATAGTGATTTGAAGGAGATTTGAAGGTGATTCAAAGCATTTGGCATCATACCCTAGTTTCCGTTGAACCGTGAAAAAGGTATTTATAGCTATCTATACTTTGTGGGTTTGCATTAGAAGTAATTTCCATAAGCATATACAAAAGAATTGAGGGAGAGATGGCCACACCAACTGTGGTTGAGACTTTTGAGAGACCTAGACAGAAATTCAAAATGTTTTCATGGAGGGTTTTTGACATTGACCTTATCGGTGTGTTTTCACAAATTCCAAATAATGTCTTGCCCATCGAGGATACTAGAACCTAGATTCATGGGAAATTAGAAGAATTTGATCATCAAGAACTCAAGAATCAATGGCTAAAGGAGTTAACTAGAGATAATTTCTTAGTGAAACCATAATATGAAAACCTTGTATGGAAGAAGCTAGATGTATGGAACGGGTTCCCCAATTTTTGTAGTGGAATGGATGTGAAGTTTGTAAGGATAGCACATAGTAGAATGCATGATAAATTTGTATGGACAAGTGTTCCTGGAATTACCAAAGAAGTGATCAAAGCTGTGACTGGACTCTATGATACCTGTAAGTGTGAATAAGTAAAAAGTAAAAGAACAACTAAAACACTTCTTAATAAGAAATTAGATCAAGATTAACATGAATTAAACTAATTTAAAATACTGAAAATCCCGAAGATATCTCATTGTCTCCTATCTCCAAAGATTTATCAAGTTACAGAAGCTCTCAGATTTGTAAGCACCGTAATTGTTTAAAATGCCTATCTAGAGAACGAAATGGATGCTAAATGCTGTGATGTGATGATTAAGAATGATTTCTAAGTGATATGAAGCTACTGTAAACTATTCTGATGAAAACTGATAAAAGGAAGCTATAGTAAAAACTAATGATGCTACTGTGATATGAAATCTACTGATGCCATGATGCTATGATGCTATTTTTAATGATAATGCTAATGCTTATGATTTCTTGGTTGCTTGAGTACTAATTCCTGCAGAGTAAGCTTGCATAAAACTGGGATTTTCTCCGATGATTTTCATGCTTCAGAAGGCTGTATATATAGATTTCTGGCAACAGTTTTGTACAGGGGTAACACAATAGAGGATGAGATTAAATCTGGAGATTTGAATGGTAAGAGATGAGAAGGTGGAGCTGATCATGGAAGATTTTTCCTCCCCATGAAAACACCAGGCAAGATGATAGGAAAGATCAGAGGAAGAAGATTGAGAGGATTGCCTGTAGGTTTGTCCTCAAGGCTTTTCCAGTGAATGCTAGTTAAATTAATTAGATTTTGAAAAAACTAATTTTATTGGTGAGTGAATAGAGGGATTTGATTTATGCATTTATTTAAATATTTTTGGTTTATTTAAATTAGCAAAAAGAGATAAATAATTTAATAAAACAAACTATAAAAGTTTGTTTATTAAATTAAATAAAAGAAGAAGTATGATGTAATAATTAAATAATGCCAACTATTGAAGTTGTATATTTAATTTAAGATAGAATTTAATGGATAAAGTATAATAATGATAATAATTAAATAAAACAAAGTATTTAATTTTGTTTATTTAATTAAGAGGAAATAATGTGATAAAATAGAAGAATTAAAAGTGAACTTAATATAAATAAATATTTCTATTTATTTACTAAGTAGATGAATTTAGGATTAATTAATCAAATAAATCATATTTAATTAATTAGATTCTCCAGACCATTTTTAGGTGTATACATTTTTCCTGTCTTTGAAGTGATGTGTTTACGCATTGCTTCAAAGAAAATTTTGTGTTGCTGCTGCTAGTATTGACGAAAAAATTTCAGAATGCCCCAGACATGTTTTCAGGTGATTGATGGATATATGCTCCCTTGGGAGATAAATTAATGAATTTTTGATGATTTGATGTAGATTTGATAAAGATTTGATGATAAAATAATTTATCTCCCGATAATCAATGAAGAAAGTGGTCCTGGATGAATTTCAATTTATCTCCCCTTTGATAAATTAAATTAATCTAAAAAAATCCCCTTTTAAATAACCTATAAAAGGTTAAAAAAATCATTTGCACATTGTGACTTTTGAAAATTTTGTGAGAGAGATTCTTGTGCTACTTGGAGCAAGATGCCGATTCCATATCACACCCACCGTTTAAGCGTGTTCGACGACATCAATGGCTAGTTGCATTCGGACCTCCGGTATGTCTATTTTTTTCCTTGGTTTTCATGCATTTCTTATTTTTTGTGTATTTTTTTGATTTTTGAATTTAAACTCCTTTTAACGCTTTTTAGAATCCGTTGTAGCGCTTCTAAATACCGTTGTAGCGCTTCTATAATTTTAGCGATTAGGAGGTCTGTTTTAGCACGTTAGTAGGTTAGATTAGCGCTTTACGAAGTTTAGCGCTTAGGATAGATGTTGTAGCGCTTTTGTAAGATACATTAGCGCTTTCAGAACTTTAGTGCTTTGGTTAGATTTTGTAGCACTTCGACCTCCTGTTTTAGCGCGTTTAGAGTTTTAGTGCTTTTATAAAAAATGTTAGCACTTTGACCAAATAGTATGGCGCTTTTGATAAAATGAAACTTTGTCCGTCTGTAATAGCGCTTTTATCTGATGAAATGGCGCATGTCATTGTTTTAGCATTTTTAATGCCTTTTGAGCGTATTTAAATTGAAGTGTTGTGATTTTTGTCAATTTGTTCTTGATGTTCTCGATTTATGATCGTATCAGTTGTTGGTTTGATATGAATGATTTGTCTAATCAAATACATGATTTTTCGACCTCATGATAGGCAAGGTCTGATGTTTATTTTGATGATAACTATCCTCATGATAGGTGAGGAATAATTATGATTGACATACCTCATGATAAGTGAGGTTGATTTGATGCATTGATGATTGACGTCATGATAGGCGAAGTTCAATGATGTGTGCTCATGAGATTTGATCAAAATTCTCACCAAGAGCTGACTTGATTTGATATGGTATTTTGATGTTATTTGATGATTGACATGAATTTATTGACTTTGATCTTGTTATGATAATAGGAGCGATTGTGGAACCTCCAGGTTCGAGAGCATTTCCCTTGGAAATTTGATCTTATACCATGGTTGGCACAACCTGAGACAACTATTATCACATGTTGTGGATTGTATCCTCTCTTATATATGCCCCAGATTAGGATTAATTGGGGTTTGTTGACAGCGCTAGCCGAGAGGTGGCATAGCGAGCACAACACCTTTCACCTTCCTACTGGTGAGATGACAGTCACTCCAGAGGATGTCTGGCAAATTCTACAGCTTTCGATTGTTGGAGATGTTGTCATATATGATTCGATAGAGCAGGGTGGGACTGATGCCCTTCATAGAGTGTTTTAGGATGATCTTATTGCCGAAGAGTGGATTCCATGGTGTGAGATGGTTGATGCATAGGCCACTTTGCCTACAGTATTTGCTGGTTTCATTGGAGGATTCTTTAGTCTTGATCGTAGGTCTAAAGGATTCTTGGTTGGTTGGGGTAGAGTTTTGGAGAGTATGGTTGTTCATGGCACCAAATTCGCTTGGGGCATGTGTATGCTTGCCCATTTATATCATGATTTACATTCAGCTATGTATCTCAGTGGTCAGAGTTTATCGACCAACATTACTTTGCTTCAGGTATTGGTGTGGAAGCACATAGCTATCACACGTCCAGTTCTAGTTAGACAAAGGCCACCCATGAGACCTTATGTGTTCAAATATGCCGACCGACTTACTCAGTCTAGACTGGGTAAGTTAGAGTATTGGAGGAGAGTTATTGATGACATAGAGTCTGTGACATGGCATCCCTACATATATTGTGATAATTGGGATGATGATGATATTCAACTACCATTTCTTTGTCAGTCGATGATCCTGATTGGCCATGCTCGTCGGGTATTAGAGAGATTCTTGATCAAATGGGTTTACAGACAGTATGGGATGGTATAGGGTATGCCCCAGGGTGTTGCTCATTACACTCGTTGTCAGTCAGATACCGCAGATTGGGGGCCTTGTTTGTCATATACTGCTGTAGTTTAGGAGTTTTAGGCTTTACAACCATTTGAGTGGGACATTTGGCCAAATATTGTCAAGCCTCTAGTTACTATAGATTATGCTAAGTTTTTTTCTTTGCATCCGTTTCCACACCTTACCATTCCAGATGAGCCTACCCCATTATCTGCAGAGGAGGATGTTCCTATTGGGCATGGTTAGAGACGAAGGAGAGAGGATGTTGGAGGGGTTGAGGTAGAGGATGTTGGTGTGGTTGGTGAGGCATATGTCAAGCCTAAGGAGGATGTTGGGGTAGAGGAGGATGTTGGTGGTGAGGAGGATGTTGGTGGCGAGAGCAGCAGAGATGAGAGCAGCAGATATGAGAGCAGCGAAGATGAGAGATTTGATAGTGGAGAGGCTGCAGGTGGGTCGAGCCCTGCTTTAGATCTGCTTGGTGAGACTATGCCTCGCAAGAGGCAGGCTGTGGGAGGTGTTTTAGAGCGGTTGCAAATAGAAAATCTCTAGGTTCAGTTAGATACTATTTAGGAGTAGCTTCATTAGGCTCAGGGTTTACTAGAGAAGACCCAGGCTTAGATGTAGGCATAGGCCGAGTTGCCTGCAAAGATTCTATCATCAGTGCAGGCTTAGTTAGTCACAGCTTAGTCACAGATTGTAGCATTGATAGCTGAGAGGGATGCGTCCAGATAGACAGCCAAGGTAGCTCAGGCTCATATTACTTCATTGACAACTGAGAGGGATGTAGCCAGGTTTGCAACAAAGAGTGCTCAGGCTTCTGCCGATAGATTACAGAGACTGGAAGATGGTACCTCCCTGGAAGATTACATGCGAGAGGTTGCTTGTAGTGGCGAGGAGATTGAGTTTTATAGAGAGAGATATTATGATGGAGTTCCTTCTGAGCAGAGAGTTAGCTATGCGAGGTATCATTTTGCCAGCTCACAATCTAGGACTGTCAGTGCAGGTGTTACCCAACCTCTACCTAGAGATCCCGGGGATCCTGATTCCTCTAGTGGTAGGGGTCCTGATCCTGCTATGCCTATACCATCTGGAGCCAACAACACCTAATTTGTTGTCCGTGTTACATTTGAGATGTGATGTTCACTTTGATTATTTTGATATACAACCATTTTTGATATTATATCTCTCTTCATTTCAGACATCATTGTATACTTGACATTGTGATTTTGTTATATATGAGATGCAACAAATTCTTTGGTCTATTATGTGTTCTATATGATTATTTGATGGATGCATTTTTCTTCAATGTTTTATATGCTATGTGATGGTTTTATTATTATGATAGTATGTTTTGATATGATGTTGTTCTCTCTATGATGCACATAATGGTAATGTATGGATGCATGTTATATGGAAATATGATGTATGTGGATTCATGATATATGGATATGATGTGTTTAAATGATATACTATATGTGATGCAAATATATGATGTAATCAAGTGGATGGAAATGTTGAATGATAAATGATGCAATAAATTTGATGGTCTTTATGATCAAACAGATGGATTATATATGGATATGTGATATAATAAATGGATGGATTTGATGAGTTATGATAATGATGTATGTTTGTGAAACTGGAATGATATAGATATATGTTTGTTGAGATTTTTGTTATGATATGATGAGAATGTAAAATGTTTTGATTGAAATGTATGAATGATGAAATGATGATGTAAATTCTTTTAATGTATGTAAATGAATATAATGATGCAACTATATGATCATGGGGATGTTTTTGTTAATTTCAAGTATACTCAGTCTATTATGATAAAAGATAATTGTTTAATGAATTATTTACCAATTTTATAACAAATACTCTACAGATGTAACACTATTATGGATGCAATCTACTTTTACCATGCAAATCTACATGTAAACATAGACATTTTAACATTACTTTTGTGCTTTGTATCATCATTGAGATTTTAAAATGTTGAAAGTGAGTACAAGCATCAAAGGTATAATGTAAACTGATGATGACTTGAGAATTTCTTGCATAAATAAACAAGAATTAACCACTTTCCTATGTGAATTGGAATGTCATCCATGATACTTTGTAGAGCATTTCCCGTGATGATTCATGCAGTAATTATGATTAATTCATAGACAATAGACAAAGAAAAATACCATTTCTTCTTTCTGGCTTCTCTAGTTCAATACATCATTGAGTTGCTCCAAAGAAATGATAACAATGATCAAAGTAAAACTTATTTTAATTTTGCTTAAAGTATTTCAATCATTATTCATATTAGATCATCCATCCTGATTTTGTGATTTTTTTTGTTTTCAAGATTTTGGATCAAACCTAACCTAAAGATCTGTCCTAGGGGCCTCGGGGGCTGATCAAAGATTAGCCTTACCTACGTTATACATGCAGAGACCACATAGTTCGACTGACATAGACACATGTTTTTGACTTTTTGAGACTGAATTTTTGACTTATTTTTGGATTTTCTGTTGTGATATGGATGTCCAATGTGTTTTTGTTGGTGATTGATGTTTGATGTTGGGTTGTGTTTCAAATATTGTTCCCATTTTGTTTGTCTTCTTGTTGTTTGTCCATTTTGTTAAGTTCAATATTTATGTTGCCCCCAATGATTTTTAGATGTTGCCCCCAAGCTAGGGTGAGACATGACCATGTGATATGATATGATAATAGATGTAAAATGATGGTGGAAGTAATGACCATGAAATCTATCCAAATAGATGGGAGAGCTGATTTGAATCACAAATAGCGTCTGTTTCCAGGTTTTCACTATATGTTTTTATTGCAACTTTTCATTCTTTTTGATTTTTTTAATATTTTTCTATTTTTCTAATTTTTGTTTTTGTCTTTTTAAATTTTTTGTATTTTTCTATCACCAAGATGCCTGTTTGCCAGGTTTTCATCTAGGTAACAATTTTTAGAAACTAATTCATGCACTAAGTGATTCAGGTATAGAACTTTATGAGATGGATACTGTTGATAGGTTCATCAAACAGATCCCCTTCTGGTGTAGGCAATTGATATGCTCCTGATTCATACATTGATATGATTACAAAGGGACCTAACTAGTTAGGCTCAAACTTTCCTTTCTTTTCTCTATCCTGCTGATTCCTAGGGTTTTCCTTTAGGACCAAGTCTCCAATTTGAAAGACTCTAGGTTTTACCCTATGATAACTCCTTGACATTCTTTGTTGGTAGGCCTTCAAATGATTGACTGCTTCCTGACGACGTTCATCTAGTGATTCTAGTTCCTGTAGCCTTGAAACTTCGTAATCCTCATCTGCTATGATACCCTTTAGTGATACACAGAGTGATGGTATTTCTACCTCAATTGGTAGAATGACATCTAATCCATACACCAAGGCGCATGGTGTAGCTCCTGTTGGTGTTTTGATGCTGGTTCTATAGGCCCATAGTGTAGGATTTAACTGAACATGCCAATCACGTCCAACATCGTTTATCGTCTTCTTCAGTATTTTTAGGATTGTTTTATTTGAGGCTTTTGCTTGGCCATTTCCTTGTGGATAGTACGGTGTTGAAAAATGATGTTGAATATGGAATTGTTCACATAATTCCTCGACGTCCTGATTTTTAAAAGGCCTACCATTGTCTGTGATAATGGATTGAGGTACCCCATACTGACAAATGAGGTAGTTGAGTATAAAGATGAAATCTGTTTTCCAGTGACAATTGTTAAAGGAACTGCTTCTATCCATTTTGTGAAATACTCTATTGCTATGATGACGAACTTGTGCCCATTAGATGAAGAAGGATTTATTTTCCCTACCAAGTCTAGTCCCCATTGACAAAAGGGCCATGTGGATGTGAAAGGTTGTAATTCTTGCATCGACGCATGAATTAGATTACCATGAATCTGACATTTCTGACACTTTTTAACATATTGATATGCCTCCCTCTCCATGTTCGGCCAGTAATACCCTAAATTGGAGGAGTTTCTTAGCTAGGGTTAGCCCACTTGAATGAGTCCCAAAAATACCTTCATGGACCTCTAGTAAGGATGTTTTAGATTCGTGATGCTCTAGACACCGAAGAAGAGTACCATCTAGACCTCGATGGTAAAGGATGTTAGCGATTAATGTATGTCGCACATATTGACAGATAAAGTTACACTTTTGGTTTCTAGAGAGATCAAGAGGAAGAATGTTATCTTTGAGGTAATTATAGATCTCTCCATATTGTGAGGGTTGAGTGTTAGTTATGTGGCATATGGTCTATGAATTAGGATTATCATATGCAGGATTAGATACTTGTTCAACCATAAACTCATATCGACCTTTCTTTTTTGATAATTGCAAAAGGGAGGCAATTGTTGCCATGGCATCTGCAACTTTGTTTTTTGCCCTTAGTATTTGCTCGAACTTGATATCCATGAAGTAATTTTTTTATATCATCTATCATTTGCTTATAAGGCATGAGCTTCTCATCCTTTGTTTGATACTCGTCATTTACTTGATAAATTGCAAGCTGTGAGTCCCCATACACTTGCATTTCTGTGATTTTCCATTCAATAGCTATTTTGATGCAAATAATCAATGCTTCGTACTCAACTATATTTTTTGTACATGGAAACATTAACCTATAGGATCTTGGAATGGCGTGTCCTTGAGGTGTGACAAATAGAATTCTTGCACCATCTCCTCTTTGTGTATATGATCCATCAAAATAAAGCCTCCATTGTTGTGTTGTAACATTCATGATGTCAGCATCTAGAAATTCAATGTTCATTGGATGATGATCCTATAATGGAGCTTCAACTAGTTGATCTGCTATTACCTGTCCTTTGATGGCTCTCCTGTTGACATATTGGATGTCAAAATCAATTAAGATCATGATCCATTTTGCATGTCTCCTTGTTAGAGCAGCTTTACCGAGTAGGTATTTTAATGGGTCTATTTTTCTATGAGCCTGATTGTATGAGTCAACATGTAGTGTCGCAACTACTGGGTTGAAAATACTACTACCAAACAAGCATTTTCTATGAATGTATAGTTTATTTCATATCCGTTGAGAGTCCTACTGATGTAGTAAACTGCTTGTTCTTTTCCTTTAGAATCCTCCTGTGCTAATAGAGCTCCTAAAGATATGTCAGTTGTTGCAATATACAGTAATAGTGGTCTTTCTGCTATGGGTGGCATAAGTATTGGAGGTGACACAAAATAATGATTTATCTGACTAAAAGTTGTTTCACAGTTATGATCCCATTTGAATGAAACATTTTTATGAAGTAGATGATTAAATGGGTGACTCTTATTTGCTAGCTGGGAGATAAATCTCCTGATGGATTGTAACCTGCCTTGTAGGGATCATAATTGACTAATATTTTTAGGCGGTGACATCTCCATTATTGCTTTAACCTTAGTTGGATCCACTTCAATACCTTTTTCTGACACTATGTAACCAAGAAGTTTTGCTGATATCACCCCGAAGACACATTTCTTCGGGTTCAACCTTACATTGAATTTTTCCAGTCTAGTGAAGATTTTATCAAGTATTTCCAGATGTCCTTCCTTGGTGTGTGATTTTGCTAAGATGTCATCCACATAATCTTCCATGAAAGTATGCATCATGTCGTGGAAAATTGTGGTCATTTCCTACTGATATGTTGCACTTGCATTTTTCAATCCGAAAGGCATGACATTCCAGCAGAATATTCCCCAAGGGCAAGTGAATGCTGTCTTTTCTTGATCTTCAAGTGCTATTTTTATTTGATTATATCCTAAGAAGCCATCTATTATAGATAATATGACATGTCCTGTTGTTAGATCAACAATTATGTCAATGCTGGGCAAATAAAAATCATCCTTTGGGCATGCCTTATTTAAATCCCTAAAATTTGTGCATATTCTGATGCTATTATTAGGTTTGGATAGTAGCACAATGTTTGAGATCCATTTTGCATAATCTATGGACCTGATAAAACCTGCATCCAATAATTTGTTCAGTTCAACTTTAACCATAAGGGTGATGTGGGGATGCATCTTTCTCAATTTCTGTTTGACCGGTTTGATTCCCTTTGGTAGTGATAGATGATGCATTAGGAGTTGTGGATCCAATCCTGGCATGTCAGAATAAGACCATGCAAAAATTATGTGTCGTTGCTCAAAGAATCTGGTGAATGCTGGCTTCTCCTATTCTATCATGGATGCTGCTAGATGTAAGATCTTTTCCTGTTCAGTTGTTCCTAGATTTATAGACTATGTCAGCTCTACTAGTATTGATGATCTGTCATAGTAATGCTCTAGGAGAGTTCAAATATTCCATCCTTCAGCGCCTCAAAAAGGTTTTCACTGTTGGATACATTCTTTATTTTTCTCTTTTCAAAGTCTAATGCTGCCTCAAAGAGGTTTTCAAGATTAGATTTATTTTTCCTATTATTATTTTTACAACTGAAAGATTTGGAATCCTCCTATTATAAAGCATCGATATGAGTGTTATGGATAGTACTTGTATTAGTTTCATTACTACAAAGATAATTTATGATGGCATCATCATTTGAAAAGACTGGTATGAGAATAGGTTCAGTGGGTTCCTAGTCAATAAGTTCGGGGTGTATTAAAGGTAACAAGTCATCAGTTTGAATAAGGCCCACTGTTGTAAGTGTCATGATAGCTAGGTGGTCAAAGTTATTGGTAGGAAGTTTGAGGTCTATGACAGTACTCACCTCCAAGTTTTTTGACTCACTCGATGTCTGATCATCCTCACTTGAGTCATCAATATTTGTTGATCCCATAACAAATGTTCTATTTCCTGAACCTTGTCCCTCCTCTCGTAAGGGTGTATATACTTGGATAACATCAACCTCTTTGTCAGTATAAGATGTAGCAGATAGATGATCTCATTCATATTCGTTGGAGTCTGTGTCAGAGCCATCTCTCATTTGTAGTATCCTTTCCACTACTTTTTGGGTTTTTTCCTCTTTTTGTTCAGTTATGTAGCCTAATCCTATTTTATCTTTAGGCTGCAATGTTAGAGGTTGAATGGGTTCAATAATTCCTTCCTTTCTCTTGCCAATTGGTCCTTGACCTTTGTAACCCATTTTCTCTAAAATGGCCTTCCCTTTTCCATACTGATCTGTTTTGATGCTGACATTCACTGATGTTGACGCTTTCTCGTCTTTGTATAGCCAACTGAGAATGGCTGTCTTTTGACTCATCTTTGAGTGTACCTGCTTTTATAAACCTTTCATTTAGAGCTGTGATGGGTTGCAATGAACTTGGAGTTTTTAATATGGGCTATCCATATGTTTTTGGTGATGGTAGCAACTATGATAGGAACAAAGATTGCTCAAGAGAATATTCTCCTAAACCCTTTTCCTTTATCTGAACCTTTTCTGAAATTTGTTGTGATAATTCGTTTATAGGACCTTCGGTGTTTGATGTGTCCGCGATAGTTGTTTCTTTCTCTAGATTCTTCTTCTCAACCCATTTAGATATGAAATTGGGTTGGCTGTCAATCGTGGATGAAGTAGAAGTATTTACTTCTCTATTATGAGGTACTAGAGTGCCTTGAGTTGCTTTTAACATGTTGCAATTCTGTGGATTGTTGTTTTCAGTTGATATGGTGACCTCCTGTCAATTTACTAGAAATTTTAGACATTGATGGTATGTTGAAGGTACTGTTGGTATGTGGTAACTGATCATGCTATACTGTAGAGCCCATGGTATACTGTACACCCCGACACGTATCCTTGTTGGGGTCCGGGGGGCAACCCCTAAAAAGTGGGGGTTCGGGGGCGGCAGGCCTTGAGGAAAAATTTCCTCCTACTTTTTTGCGTCATCACCGAAAAAGGGAAAAATCAACAAAAAAGGAAAAATCCGATTTTGTAGAACCCAAAATCTGGAAGCTTCTAAGCTTGTTAAAAAGGGGTTTGGATGGGTGTTACAGTATGATGAAAAACACGATTATTCACAAGATTGTAATAGGTTTTTGCACTGGATAATAAAAGTATTGGATGGTTGCGGTTTCATGGATGTAGCCCAGATTGGGTGAACCACATTAAATTCTCTGTGTTATAATTTATTCTATCTGTGTTTTTAGTTTCTCTGTTAATTAATTAAATCTGCATTTAATTGTTAGATATCTGCCATTTCTAACCCTAACAGGTACCACTTGCATGTCATGGATCCATGAATGACCCAATAGTATGTTGTATGCTATATCTTTGTCTAACACTTGACAAACAATGTTTTTGACAATAATCCCTACCTGAATTGGAAGTATGATAAGCCCTTTAGAAGAATTTTCCTCTTCATCATATGCCTTTATTGTTATTTTTCTTTTGGCATCAATGGCATTGTCAGAATAGCCTAGTGCATGAATTAGTTTTAAGGTACAAATATTTAAACCAGCTCCTCCATCTATTAGAACACTTTTAACATGGTGTTTATGGATTAGAACTTCTATATGCAAGGCTACATTGTGGGGGTGATTTAAAGATGCATCATCTTGTTTAGAGAATGACAGATAATGAGGTGTGGTGAGATGTCCCACCATGGCTTGGAATTGACAAACATCCAAATTATTAGGGGCCGTTGTAGCTACTAGAGCCTGTTCTAAAAATTCTTTGTGTGATGGTGAAATTTTGAGAAGTTCTAGAATGGATATTTGAGCGGGTATCTTTTGTAATTGGTCTATGATATTGTATTGATGTGATGGAGGAACATTATTTTTGGAGGACATTCCTTTCAGTATTACTCTGGACTTCCCCCTTGTCGTTATATTGACTTGTGGATGGTCTTGTGTTTCCTTGATCTTTAGGACATTGATTTGATTATCAAATGTGTTTGCGCTTGGCATTATGTTTAGGGATTCAATGTCATTGATGTTTGTGTCATATTTTTGAGCATCAATGTCATTTTTCTCTACCTCAGAAAGGAAAAGAATGGTGGTGTCATAGACATAGTTTATACCTTTTCCCTTACCACTAGAAGAAGACTCCTTTTTCATAGTTGGGTAATGGATTGGTAAATGCAGTGTGATCATTGTTTGTCTGATGCCCTTCAACAAACACCTTCTTGGCTTCGCTCAAGTCTTGTATTAGGTGTTTTAGTTGCATACAGTCATTTTTTTTATGTCTATTCTTATGGAAATTACAATAATCTGCATCATTCCACCATGATGGTTTTACCTTTGGCTCCCAATTTCGAGCTTCTGGTAAAGTAATAAGTCTATTTGCAATGAGTTCTCTCATTGCTGATTCCAATGTTTGTCCTAATGGGGTGAATTTTCATCGATTGGATTGTCTTTGGTATGACGGTCGTGATTCTCCATTGTTGGTGTTATTGTTTTGAATAGTGCCCTAACTATTGTTTTGGTTTTCATTTTGATTTGCTTTGGCAGTTGATGCTGTCAAATTGAATACTAGTTTTATATTGTTAGTTGTAGGTTCATTGCTTCCAATATTTCTATTTTTCTGCCAAAATTTTGGCTTGTCATTGTTTCCATAGTGATTTGCGTTGTTGGATGTTTCACTATAGTGCTTAATCACTCCTCTTTTGACTAGGGCTTCTTTGATTTTGACCCCATTCTCAATTAATTTTTTGAATGTTGGGGGACATTGCAATTCAAGTCTATAACTCATCTGATCATTTAAGTTGTCTAGATAAATAATTCAATCTTCTCCTCTTCAGGTATAGATCGAGGATATCTAGCAGAAAAATTTCTCCATCATTGTAAGAATGATAAGAATGTCTCACCATTTTTCTATTTCAGATTATATAGATCCTTTATGGTTATGTCATGTGTTATGTTGAAGGAGAATTGAGAAATGAATTTGTTGACCAATTCTTCCAAGGATCTAATCCCTGGTTGTAATTTTGAGAACCATTCCATACAATGGGCCCCCAAAATCCTAGGAAATAATCTCATGAGGTATGTATCCTCCTATGCAAATTTGAGGCTCATTGTTCTGAATTCCCATACATGGTCAATCGGGTATGATTTTCCATTGTATTTTTTGTATTTAGGAAACTCACAATGCCTTGGAAAGGGTATCATATCCACACATGGATGAAAAAGGTAAGGACAAATGTCCTTTAATAAATATGTTTTTGTGGTTCATGTTTGCATGTTTTGAATTTTTTGCTGTAGGGTTTGCATTTGAATTGTCAAAGAAACCACTTGATCCGTATCCTGGGTGTGGTTTGGTTCTGTCTCATTGGTTCTAGGTGTTTCCTTCAACTGATTGATGTCAAAATATTTCAGAAGTTTGGCACCTAATTCTGCTAACATCAAGAGGTATTTCTCCATGTCTTGTTTTAAGACCTTTTCCATAAATTTATGAAAATTTGGGTCTTGTTGGGCATGTTGTATATCTTCTTGTGTTAGTTCATTGTTCTCGTTTTGTTGGTATTGGAAAAAAGAGTTTTCTTTAGTCATGTTTAGATTTTCAATTTCTTTCTCTCTAAGTTTTTGTCTTTGCAACCTTGTTAAGATTGGCATACAAGTTTTTTTTTTCCACTAAACTTAGATCTTCTATGTGGTGTTAGTGTCAATTTGATTTTTGAAGAAGCCCAATATAATGATGTATTCTATTGACAAGGCTAAGTTAAAATTCCTAATTACTGAGTTTTGTTTCGTGATGGTAGGATGTCAAAATCTTGATGAGGAAACTTGGCTCAATAATCTAGGTTTTGTTTTGATAATTGGACACTTTGTATTTTTCCCAATTTGGTGTTTCATTTGAAATAGTTTTAACTTGTGAGAACCTACTTTGTTTCAGGTTTTTAGGACACTGTCTGATCTATAAAATATTTCTGACTGGTAAAAATCCTATGTTTCTGATGTCCAAATGTCTGATAGTTGTTTCATAAGACTCTATTTTTCTTTTTTTTGTGGAAGCGCTAATACAGAGGGAAAAAGCGCTATAACATAATGCATAAGTGCTAGAATTTCTGATAAAAACGCTGTAAAGTAGTGTAGAAGCACTAAGACATAGTGAAAAAGCACTAAAAGATCGGCTGATAATTGACACTAGTATGTTTGATAATGACAGAGTGCTATAACATTAATCAGAAGTGCCGAAACAGACACGAGAAGCACTATGTTTCACCTTGTAAGCGCTAAAATATGGCTCAAAAGCGCTAGAACGGTATGACTAGAATTTTGACAGTTTGGTTTGCTATGGTAGAAGCACTGTAAGATTGTTCAGACGTGTTAAAATAGAGGGTTTAAGCGCTATAATTTTATTCTGAAGCGCTAAAGCATAGTTTAGATGCGTTATAGTTTGTATCAGAAGCGCTATAGTTTCTGTTTAATGCCAAGTAGGGGCTGGAAATATGGGTTTCTCAGCTGCTATGTCTGCTTTCTCTTCTTCTTCGTCTAAGACTATGGAAGCTATGAGGAATTGATGGGGTTTTTCATTCTTTTCAAAAATAAATGTTCTCAAGCTACTGATAATGTTAGTCTGAGTGCCTTCAATGTGCACGTTACTAGGCTAAAATATTGGTGTGGTTAGCCCTGGTTGTTGAATGGGAGCTTTAGGTCACCAAATGGTCATAAGGTATGATGTATGATGGTTTCAATACCTTACTGTAATGTTATTCATTACCTATTCCCAGGCAGGAGGTAGTAACATGGGTATTCCTACTGCTATGTTTGTCTTTTCTTCTTATTCGTTTAGAATGATGGATGCTATAAGAAACTAATGGGGTGTTTTGTTTTCCTCAAAAATAAATGCCCTCAAGCTACTAATAATGTTGGTTTGGCCATTTTCAAGATGTATAAGGCTAGGTTGTATGATAGGTGGTATAAGGCCTAGTTGTTGAATGGGAACTGTAGGTTGCCAAATGGTCATAAGGTAGTAACTCCTTGATTTTGGATGTCAACCTAAGGTTTCCAAAGATTTATCTATCATAAAAACTAATCGGGTCTGGCAGAGTATTCTATGGCGGGTTGTGGAATGGAGGATTGACGAATACATTGACTATGGTTAGATTCTTGTGAAAGAGCACTTCTCTGAATATAGGCTTGTGAATTCAAAGGTTCTACAACATAGTCATCAGTGTAACCCCTATAGAAATCATGAAACCTATGGAGGAAAGTTCTATGATGAAGCAAAGTCTTCCTATTCTGATACAAGAAATGTCATCTTTACAAAAGATGTTTGTAACTAAGTGGTGTCTTGGGTTTTTTAATTCTCTTGGAAAGAGATTTTCTGAAAAACTTAGTGGTTTTCCAATCTCTAATCATATGTTCTCAGTTTTGATTTTGTTTGATTTGTTTGTATTTTTCAGGATGATCTTTTATTTGAATTTTAATGATTTTGGAATACACAACACTCAAATGAAGACAATTGTTTTTAAGAGTTTGTAATCTAAACAGATAGTGTATGTTCAAAAGAGCCATGCATGGTCCTATTTTCACTGGTTTGATAACAATAAAGCACTTCAGATAGACTCACTCTTAATAGTTAAAAGGTCATCATTATACTTAATAGCCCACATCTTAAAATTGTGTCGACTCACACAACCATGTCACCCCCTAGAGGGCGCCTGTGTTTTTGTCTTTTCCAGGCATGTACTCAAGGTTAGATTTCTTGATCCCCTGAGAAAACGGTCCTCAAAAATTATATGGTGAGTGTCTTGGGGGCAGATTCTTCCCTCCTCTTGCACTGTGAGTATTACAATGTCTGGTTATTGACTCAACTGGATACTACACTAGGTTCTTAGAAAGGGTTTCCATTCAGAGGGAAATAATAAACTCCCTCAGGAGATATCCCAACCTTTAGAACAAAGGTTTTAGGGATGGTTATCTTGCACACTTCTGACAAAAGTGGGTTTCCCCAGATTTGCTTTAAATTTTATAGTGGGGTGAAAAAAACCTGGCTTTGGTTTGAACCCACTTAGGTTGTTCCCATAGGGTGAGTATTTTTTCCCACTACAAAAAGCCTTATAAAGTATGTAATAAAACTTGAAGAATGCATAAAAAGGATGAGTTTGGATTTTTGGATCACCCAGTTAAGGGGAGAGCATATGCCTATCAACCATACAAACACAAAAATCACTTGTTCAATTTAGAGCCCAAACAAAATTTTTCTAATCTATGTGAAGATGTTGCTTCACAAAAAGACATGGTGTTCATTTTTAAATCCCAAATTGAAAAGTTTGGTGACTACCCTAGATTGATAAATTTTTAATCCAAATGAAAATGTGACTATCCTAGATTGATTCATTTTTAAACCAACTGGAGAATTGTCTATCCTAGATTGATTCTTTTTAATCCAACTAAAGAAATGAAATTTACTGGCCATGAACGGATCGGATCCAGAAAATGAATTACACAGAAGCGCTATGATAGTGCTCAAAAGCACTATAGAAATATCTATAAGAGCTATATAAATAACTCTAAGTGCTATAGAAATAGCCCAAAGTGCTATAGGATTTTATAAACACGCTAAAACAAATGCTGGATGTTACTATCGGCCTGTGTTGGATTGTAGGATCAAAGCAGTAAAACAGTCCTTCAAAGCGCTGTACTTTTCCTCAGAAGTGCTAGAATAGAATTCTGATGCACTATAGTTTGTCTTAGAAGCGCTATAGAATCTTCCAATCATGCTAAAATAGATTATGCTAGATTAGTGTACGAAATTTTTTTAGACTTGTTAAAAACATGGGGTACGACCCCACGGTGTGCGCCAAAATGTAAGTGTGAATAAGTAAAAAGTAAAATAAAAACTAAAACACTTCTTAATAAGAGATTAGATCAAGATTAACATGAATTAAACTAATTTAAAATATTGAAAATCCTGAAGACGTCTCATTGTCTCCTATCTCCAAAGATTTATTAAGTTACAGAAGCTCTCAAATTTGTAAGCACCGTAACTATTTAAAATGCCTATCTAGAGAATGGAATGGATGCTAAATGCTGTGATGTGATGATTAAGAATGATTTCTAAGTGATATGAAGCTACTGTAAACTATTCTGATGAAAAATGATAAAAGAAAGCTAAAGTAAAAACTAATGATGCTAGTGTGATATGAAATCTACTGATGCCATGATGCTATGATGCTATTTCTAATGCTAATGCTAATGCTTATGATATCTTGGTTACTTAAGTACTAATTCCTGCAGAGTAAGTTTGCATAAAATTGGGATTTTCTTCAATGATTTTCATGCTTCAGAAGGTTGTATATATAGATTTCCGGCAACAGTTTTGTACAAGGGTAACACAATAGAGGATGAGATTAAATCTGGAGATTTGAATGGTAAGAGATGAGAAGGTGGAGCTGATCATGGAAGATTGTTCCTCCCAATGAAAATGCTAGGCAAGATGATAGGAAATATCAGAGGAAGAAGATTGAGAGGATTGCCTGCAGGTTTTTCCCCGAGGATTTTCCCGTGAATGCCAGTTAAATTAATTAGATTTTGAAAAATCTAATTTTATTGGTGAGTGAATAGAGGGATTTGATTTATGCATTTATTTAAATATTTTTGGTTTATTTAAACTAGCAAAAAGAGAGATAAATAATTTAATAAAACAAACTATAAAGGTTTGTTTATTAAATTAAATAGAAGAAGAGAAGTATGATGTAATAATTAAATAATGCCAACTATTGAAGTTGTATATTTAATTTAAGATAGAATTTAATGGATAAAGTATAATAATGATAATAATTGAATAAAACAAAGTATTTAATTTTGTCTATTTAATTAAGAGGAAATAATGTGATAACATAGAAGAATTAAAAGTGAACTTAATATAAATAAATATTTCTATTTATTTACTAAGTAGATGAATTTAGGATTAATTAATCAAATAAACCATATTTAATTAATTAGATTCTCCAAACCATTTTTAGGTGTATACAATACCAAACCTGTATCAGTGATAAAGGCTGTGAAAAATGATGTGGTTATGAAATTAACTGGTGCCACATATGATGGGAGAGCATTGAAAAACAAACCTATTACCAACCCTACTGAGAGGTATGTGGCAATCATGATAGGTCAGAATATCTACTTCACTAATAGAGGAAATTTGGTGTCTACAACTGCAATTTATGTTGCACATGACATGGTGGTAAATGGAAGAGACTATGATTTATGTGAGTTTATCCGCTAGCAACTTATAGACAACTTGAGCCAGAACAAGTCAAAGAAATATCCATTCAAGTTTGGAACATTGGTAGTCTATTTGCTACTTTACTTTTTGAGAGATCTACCTAGAAGGAAAAATATTATATGGGATACTAGCAGACTGGTTTCACATAAAATATTTGATTATTTGCATAAAATTGGAGACTTCAAGGCTCAAGGTGCTGCTCTAACTGCATTTTTCACAGTTTTTCAGAATAACATGCATGAGAGAAAGAAGTCCGAAAAGTTTAGTAAGAAAATATGCACATGACACAACTTTCCTGGTATCCACAGATGACTGCATTATAGAGGTAGTAGAACCTATAACTCTATGGATAGAGCCTCAAGGATATGAGATTGATGAGAAAATGGTTGAGGGTCTCATTGAAATATTGCTGAAAATACCCAAGGAACCCTCTCAGCCTCAGAATGGTACATATAAAGAGAAGTCAACTGAAGTGTATTTGGAAACTTTACCACCTCAAAGAGCAAAAAGGGTAAATAAAAATGTTGAGGAATATTTTGCAATGCATTCACTTTCAAAGGATGATGTTGATAGGTTAAGGGAAGTTGCAACAGAGAAGAGGGCCAAAATAGTTGAAGTTCCCTCTGGTCACAGAAGATCTGGAAGAGCACCTTCCACCACTACCTCTTCATTTCCAACAACACCTGGTGCAACTATAGCAATGAAAGAAAAGAAGGTAGAACACATTACTGCTGCAATAGTTAATGTAACTGCTTCATCCAGACCCAACACCAGAGCTTCTAAGAGGAAAAATGTACCCCTTGCTACACCCTTGCCACCTATAGAAGAAGAATAAAGCAAAAGGAAAGTAGAAAAAGAAACATGAGTGATGCGGTACAAGACGAGATTGACCTTGGCTTGCAAGAAGAAGTTCAACTGAAAAGGAATAGGAGAAGCAATGCTTCCACCAGCAATGAAGGTACTTCACAAGAAGCTGAAAGAAAAATCAAGGTGGCCAAAGAAAATGTTGTAGTCTCATCTGATGAAGAGGAGACATAGGAAGAAAAGAATGCTTTCACAATTCATGTGAATGAGAAGGAGGATGAAGGATCATCTAAGCCTGTAGATGAAACTCCCAACTCTCCTTTGGTAAGAGACCACTCACCCTTGAAGTTGGAGCCCCTAGTGAATAATATGATAGAATCTGATGATTTTCTAGCTACTGCTAAATTATTTGATGAAGCTAATGAAGAGGATAAGGAAACAATTGTAGATGCTTTTATTCAATATATGATTATTTTTGATAAGAGTATGGAAGGTATAAGAAAGAAGGTGATTGACAATGTATGGAAAGCTCTAGTACAAAGAAGGCATGAAGCTGTAACTATTGATGAAAAGATCAAATCTAATGACTTGAACACATATGGATCCTCCTTGTATTAGGATGATGCTGCTACCTTGTCAAAAGAATATTCTAAGAGGTTCAAGGTCAAAAAAAGAGTCACCATTCTAATGGAAAAACAAAAAGACAATACAAAAAAGTTGAGACAAGAGACTCTTGATACAGTAAGGTAAATGACAAAGAAAATTGGGATGAAAGATGTTTCTTCATCTCATACAACTCAAGTAAAGGAGCCTGCTAAAAACAAGGGTGTTGACACAAAATAAATGATTCCTTCCATTGCCAACTTACCCATTTTCAAAGAAGTAAAGGATCATTCTATTGAAGAGATATCACATTTGGATAAGGTTGATGACATACATGCTTATTTGGAGACATCTACTCCTCTGGAAGATACAGAGGATACAACTAGAGAACATACTGAAGATCAACATAAAAATGATAATGGTAACAATCAAGAAAAACACCATGTGAATATTGGAAATGGTGGTGAAGAAGATAAGAATGAAGAAGAAGAAAACAAAGATGATGAGGACAAGAAGAAGGAAGAAAATAAAGGAAAACCATCAGAAAATCTCTTCGAAGAGGAAGAAGAGGAAAATAAATAAGAAAATAAGGAAGAAAAAGAGGTTGGAAGAAGTGAAGAAGAATCTTCAAAAACCATCGAGCTATCAAAGCCATCTGAAGAATCATTTGGAAATACTCTTAAGGGTCTTCTATCAAGGAAAATAAGGATTCAACCTATGATTCCACGTCAGTTGATTCAATTTCCATTGCATCCAGGCTATGTGGATCTGAGTAATATCTCACTGGTTTAAAGAATATAGATTAGTGGTACCTTTCTTGACTCTAGTAAAAAGGAAATTATTGAAACCCATTAGAAAGGGACCCAATTGATAAATGATGCCATCAAGGCTTTGTAGGATAAAAATTTCTAGTGCCACAATTGATGACTCCTTAGCTCCCATTGAGAATTTAAAGTTCTTAGTTGATTCACTCAAAGAATACACCTCTATCCTAAAGGAGCAGACTGAAAAAGAGGTAGAGTCAAGACTTTTGGAGAAAAGGTTACTGATATTGCAGGAAAAATGTGCAAACACACACAACAAGGTGTTGCAATGTTTGAAAGAAGTAAAGGAATGTGAAGAGGAATCTCAAATACTATTTGTGTATTGCATGCGGTGGCCAGATGACACTTGATGCATTAAAGACTTAATGTAATCAATAGAGTCACAACTTTCCAATGCCTCCAGAGCTTACAACATTGCAAATGACAAAGATTATGCTTCACGGTCTTCCATTTCATACCTATAGAGAAAATTGTTTACACTTAAAAGGAAAAAAGAGGATGCAATAAGGTGGTTTTGACAACTTGGAGATCTAGTGAATTCCAAACACATTCCAATATCAAGTGCCTTGGTAGATGTAGAGAAACTTGAAAAGATAAATCTTAATCCATCCACTCCGAAAGAAGTTCAGAAGAGTTCTTAGTAGAGCTGGAATCATTGCACAAAGCACTTGTTAGAGAGAAGGGGATCTGGGATGATGGAAAACCTACTTGGGAAGCCATTCTCAAGGAATTAGTTGGTGCCCCTAGTTTTAGTTAAGTGTTCCTTACACTTTTTTTTCTTTTATGTTATTTCAATTTCTTTTTGCAAGTTTATCATTGGAACACCCTTTGTCCTTGATGTCAAAGGGGGAGAAGTTAAAGTGTTGGAGAAATTCTTTTTGAAGTTATGGAATTTTGAGGGGGAGAAGTTTTGAAGTTTTGAAGAAGTTGTAAAGAGACTTTGATGCATATTTGGAAGGGGGAGTTCGCATAGTTTGAATGAAGATAATTTTGAAGATCCATTTTTGGCACATGTTTCCATCAATGAAAAAGGGGGAGATTGTTGGAAGAATGAAGAAGAAAACCCTCTAGTGTGTTGTCATTGATGCCAACATTGTTTGGTGACAATTTTTTTGTCTATCTGGTAAATAGTGTTAGTGTTACCCTGATTCGGTAATTTGATCCAAAATTGCTCATATTGAAAGATCGATCTATGTAGTTTTAATATGTTATTTAGGACTATTACATGCATCTATGAACAATTTTTTAGTGATTTTGGTTGAATGGGATGAAAGAAATAAATGATAGAAGATTGACATGCTATTTTATGCTCAGAGTTGTGCATAGTGGTATGAGTTATTTGGTCTAGATTCCTCTTGTACTTTGATCCAGTCATTACAAATTTGGGAGATGTTTTAGAGGTGTCAAATCTACATGTATTCCATAGGGAACAAACTCATAAAATCATATGGTTAATTGATGATAGTCAATTTGGTTTATTTTTGTGATCAAGTCTTCCTCTAGCCAACATGAATAAGTGGTATGAAGATTAATATGGTTGTGCGAATGTCAAAGAGATCCTTTTTAGGTCTGTGCCAACCTAAATCATGCCTTGCACATTTTGTTTAGTGAAGCCGACAAGGTATTTTTGAATTAAGTATATGTACATCTAATTAGGTTGACCTAATTGATGTGTGTGGATATAATAGCATATATATATATGTTGGTGCTTTTTCCATAAGAGCCTTGAAGTTGTCTAAAGGGTAACTGACCCTTATGCTCAAGAATCTTCAAAGCTAGTGGCCAAAAAATGAGTAAAGGATTCAGATACCTTCAGTCATACTCTTTATGCTCTGTGAGACCTAGGAGGGTGTTCCTTATTGTGCTCAAGTAATGTTTGTCTAACTGAGAACATATTTATACATAGATCGATTCCCATTTATTGCAAATAAACACAATTAACTGAAGATTTGGTAGACCATTGAGTAAATTATTAACTATTTGCTAGGAATTAGGGAATACTTCAAAACTCATACTTCATGATTTAAAGATTTTTCATGATTTTTTTTCTAATTTTAAATCCATAGCTAGGTGTATCAATCGTTCATTTATTTGCAATATTTCCTAATAGATAGACCAATGCTTCATTAATTGGGATAACAGAGTCAGATATGCAACAACCAATAATATATCAACAATTTAATTCATACATTGATGAGCTATTGCTATAATACTTTGTAGTATTCAACTTACTATATCTAGAACATCACTTCTTACCAAATCCTATACACTTCACTCACAGACCTGTGACTGTATTTAAGCATTTAATCGATTATTTGAATTGAATCCAAAACAAAACCACACATCCAATTAAAACAATTGGAGACGAACAAAAAGATCATTCATCATTTTCATTTATAATCTGCAAGAGAATTGCATAGGAGAGTACATGCTCGAGAACTAAAATTTTCTTTTATATTTGTGGCTTCTATAAAAAATATTTTAAGATTCTTACCTACATGACCCATAACTAAGGAAATTTATTGTTCTATTCATTGATACTTTCTATAGTATGCTCCTTCTTGAACCTAGCTTCTACCTAGACCATCACTAGACTCCAAAAAATTGAATTCTTTGTAATGAGCCCTGAAATCCCTTTTATAGAACAAGGGAGCAACAAGCATAAGACTCAATTACAATTTCATTTCATTTCATTTCAAGATCATTTATACTAGACTTCAAGAGACGTTTCCCAGTTAGTTACAATAAAAAAAACTAATTATGAAAAAGCTTAAAACGTATGTGATTAATGAATTTTCCTAATCAGAAAAACCCAAGTGGATAGAAACCCACTCTGTCAGCGCATTTAATCACATAATTAGTATTAAATAAATCTTGTCATGTCATATTTACTCGATTGCCCATGTGATTTAATACACTTGCACTTCATTATAGCAGGACAGGGAGTGATCTTGATTGAATCTTAGAATATCGGCCTGTACCCTACCTTGCTTTATTTTCACCTTCCCACGTATACCAGTATTTGATAGAATTGATGGTCAAAATCCCAAACACATGACAAAAGAATACATTCTAATATAGAGTCATTTTTAGATCATAGTACCATCTCGGCCAAATTTAGCAGCATTCGATCTCCACTAAAATCCATCAGAGCCTTTGAAATGTTCCATGTGGCAGTCACCCGCTTGCCCACTGAGAAATAGGAGATACAAGTGGTGGGCCCCTCACAGGATGGTAGGGAGTGGTCAGGATTCACCCACGCCACCAGTCATCAACTGTCAATCTCTATCCTTATAACAGATTCGCTGCCTCCACAGCCTGGCGGATCTCTTCATGAAGCAATAGGTGTCATCATGCCCGCTAGCGCGTGATATTTTCTAAGTATTAAGTAAATCCCGGTGGGGTGGCAAGGAGTGGTGGAGATTTGACCACATCACCTAACAACCACCATAGATTTCCTTTTAAACCATTCATCGATCATAAGAAGATATCAAGGCCACCACATAAAGGCAACACATGTTTAGTGCTCGCCATCCAATGTGACTAATCATCCTTAATGCGTAGAATGGAAAGGTGTGTGGGAACGGTCCAAATGAAAACACGTGTTACGATGCCAATCGTTTATTTTTCTCCAAGCTTCGCTTACCGATCTTGTAGGAGCACTAGTCCCACTTCTTGACATGACACATGGAAACCGCTTGCCATCCTGTTCAAATATTTTAATGAATACAACCAAACGAGAACATGGGGAATGATTGAGATTCGCCCTTGATGATCGAATGGTCATCTTAAAACTAAAATGTACACATGTCACAAATGTTATCTTTTAAAAGGGGGCCACTACTAGGTCGACGAAAACTTAACCCTTAGGCAAAAAAACTTAAGATTTAAGGTGTTAAATATGAAATTTCAAGCCCAACCATAGGAAAATTAAGCGTAGAAAAGGGAATTTAGTGATCGAAAAACCTAAACCTAGGGGGTTGGTGAAGATAATGATTGTAATGGCATAAGTCATGACTTAGACAACCAAAGACCAGGATCAACAAGTCAATGTAGGAATAGAATGCCTAAGGGTGTTTAGAATTGTAGGTCAATTTGAAGGGTTTTGGCAACACAAACCCTAAAAAAATAATGAGGACCATAACCTTAAGCCTAAAATGAGGGTCAAAGCTGAGTATTGCAAGTGTAAACATGGAACCAAAGAAAATTCTCTGAGGGGTTCCATTAGTGGCTCCTATTTGGGATACATTCCTCTCACAGGCATGGTGATATCCAAGAATCTCAGGTGAAGAAGACCGGGCATAGGAAACAAAACTAGGACCAACATATGTACATTTTTACATAAATTACAAAACCTTAAAATGATAGATTCAATCTCCATCTTGTCTGAAGCCTTCATTTGGGGTGCAAGTTTTCAATATGCACTTTGCAAATTTTCTTGACTTCAACTTTACTTGGTGGCCCCAAGCCACTAAACTTAGGACTAATACTTACCCTTGTCAAAAAAAAATCTGTTGAAGGAACTAATTTCCCTCAATCCACATTTACCTTTGCCATACAACTACAACAAGTATAGAATTTTTCTTACAAGCAAAAAAATGGGATTACCACTGCAATCTTCCTGACTACAAACACTGCCACTGACATCTCTCACAATTTTTTTGAATATACCATTTCCAATGTAATCTTTGTCATTCTATATTGTATAATTAGGCATAAACTAAAAATTCTCATCATCACATGACACATAAGTGTTACATTCATGACATGAAACATATTCACATTGAAAATAACATTCCACGCTTTCATCTTATTGTCATGATCCACCAAAATACCTTCCAACTATACTGGAAACTAAAAAGTATTCATAATCCTCCAAATAGCTAGCACCGTGACACTCAAACTTGTCTGTAACAGCTGTATCAAATGTAAATCATTCATAAGCAATTCCCTCAAGGAGCTCATCAATGTGTTGCTCTGTTTGCTTAAGGCCACATTCTAACCCTGTATCAGATGCATTATTAGAGTTCTCAACAAAGAGTGGATTATCTTTGCACCAATAAGGATCACCATTTCTCATTTCTAGTGAAGATGGAGGCTCAACAAATAAGGGGTTTACCATTATATTCATTTCTTTCATAAAAGCCTTAGCCTCCTTAACATGAAAATATAAATATTCGATATCATCAATGTATTCAATATCATTGCAATCACTAGAAGAGCATACAAATAAATTTTCAACTTCATTCACTTCTTCTATAGTTAACATCTTTGACTCACATTCTGAAAACTCTTCACAGGAAGAAAGTTGTTCCTCCTCAAGCAAACATTTGTTTCCATCATTATCAACATATTTCTTATTTGCAACAAAGGATTTGATCTCTTCTTTATAAGAATAATCATGATCAACATAGAAATGATCATACTTAATGACATCATAGTTATTATAGCAAGAGCACTTATCAATACTTAAACTATGTTCATAATTTTCATATTGAATGCTTAGTCTTATGTCTTCCATAGGAGCATAGGTATCAGGATCTTCAAAAGAATTGAAACCACACATTTCATTGCTTCACCGAGGTATGCATTTTCAACCTTTGCTTTACTCCCTTCTTCCTCAAATGACCTCACTGTTTGACTCATATGGGGCAGCAACATTATTATTATCATTACAGATTGAAAATATAATAGCCTTTTGATGATCATCTCTAATCTTTTCAAAACAAGAAATGCATTCACACACTTGGTCAAGCCTAATTGGCTTCAACTCTCTAGTACAAAAACAATAATAAACTACTAAAAATTGCTTATCAATGATTACAGTGGGCATGTGACCACTAGTAGTTTATTTCTAGTCATATATAACATGACCATATTGATAACTAAACTGTTTCTTGTCATTTATTGGTTGTTTTAATTGATCGATTTGGTAGTATATTTAGTCATTGATTTAGTGATTCATTGCTGTGATCTAGTCACTTATTTAGTCTCTTTTTTCCACTGATATATTTAGTCATTGATTACTGTAATTTGGCAATTTATTTAGTCATTTTTTATTCATTGATATATTTAACTGGTCACTTATTTAGTTGTTGATTTAGTCATTGATTACTATAATTTGGTAGTATATTTAGTCATTTTTATTCACCGATTTTACTGGTCATATATCTAGTCATATTTATTCACTTTCATTGATTTCTATCAATTGGTAGTATATTTAGTCAATTTAATTATTAATTGATTTCAATTATTAGTATATTTAGTCATTTTAATTAATTGATGTTTGAGGATTTAAGCATAAAACACAAAAATACACATCAATCATCAATTGCACACAATAAGACAACCATTGAGAAGGAAAAATTGGTGAACTTTATTAATAAAAGAAAGGTGTTCTAGTTACAACTTAAAAATAGAGTATTACAATTGTTATTTTCAGTCACAAGATTAAAAATCTGAGTTACAATATTGTAGAGAAATGACTGCAAGAAAGAAACTTCTCCAAAAGACTTCTGCAATGATGGAAATGCATGCTTGGAGCCCTTCAATGTGAGCACATGCCCCTTTCATCTCTTAAAACTTCTACAATATGGGAAATATTCCTGGAGCAAGTTGTAACGTGTAGAATCCAAGGAGAGTGTTGATCGTGTCCCATATATGAAGCTCTCTCCTTCAATGCAATCAACAATAACCCAAGTAGAATATTTCCTCCTTTATATGCAACGTGCCATTTGATATGAGCAACAGGGTGCTGCCTTTTCCACCATGGATGAAGCTATGCCTCAATACAACCAAAAAAATTAATATTAGTCTCAATTCATAAAGAATAAAAGTGCATTGTATATCGCAAGTTTACAAAAGAAAGTCCAAACATAGCTGAAAGATAAATCAATTAAAAAATTGTAGCCTTGTCAACAAATGCCTTAAACAGAGTGTTCAACATAGGCTTGGAATATGCATATTGAACCCTTGATTTTAGAACGTTGTTCAAAGTTTAGGAAAAGGTGATATGCTCAGATTATAGAATGAAGTTGACATTATAGAATGAAGGCTATCAACACTAACTAGACTAGAACAACATTATCAATAGAAATTTCTTGGAAACCAAGCCCAAGAATGCCATCAGACTTAATTAGACAACAAAAATGTCAACCTTGGTTCATGTGTTGTCCGAGTAAAGACTTGCACCATGGAAGAATCCATTTATACATAAATTCCAAATTAATTTGATGAGAAAAGATCTTTGATATCGAACTGGGAAGCCTTAACATCCAAAAATTACTAACTTGATGTTTCACAACAAGTTTCCCAACTGTGACATCATCTTTACTTAAGAAACCAAATATTGATCTGCTGCCATATTGAATCTCACAAGATTTTCCTTCACAAACAAAAAATGATATATATTAATTTTTTACCAACTTCCTTAATATCCCCATGTAAGTAGATTAAACTAAGTGAGGTTGAGGGTTTGAAGAAGAGTACCATCTTCTTCGTATGTGCTTGAATTTGATGACTTTTATCTTGAATGAAAATAGCAAGCTAGCTGCATTGTAAAATCATTGTTAATTATTTTTACAAAAATAACCACAAAATCCTCTTTAATTAAAATAATCCTTCTAGATATTTTAGTTAATTTCTAAGAGAGCTAATTTCACTATCCAAACAACCATCAATCTATTTACTGTATATAATTTCCCAAAATTTAGAATTTGAATGTAATGAAACTAACCATAATTACCAAAGATTTGACACCAAAATGTACTAAAAAATGAATTGTTTGAAAAAATTCCTCAAAGAGATGTCATCTCATGGAATGAAATGATATGATTGCAGAATGTGCACAAAATGGATTTTGCAAGGAAGCTCTCAAAATCTTTGAATTAATGAAGCACTTTGGAACACTGACATTGAAAGCTTTTCTTGTGTTCTAGATGAATGCAGTCATGCAAGTTTAGTGGATGAGGGCTGCACATACTTCACACGTCAGTAACCCTTATTGCATTACATACATAGTTGATCATTAGGTGTCCATAGTTGACCTTCATACCTGTATTGGCTATCTTGAGGACACCCTAAACATTATTACTGAGATGCCAGTTAAACCTTTGGTTCCTATGGATCATATATGAATATAGGCTGAGTATTCCAACAACACTGCTTTTTTAGTTGGATCCTAAAAATGCTGCAACTTATGTTCTCTAAAACATCTGTGCAGAAGTAGGTAGGTGTGGTGAGGTTCAAATAGTAAGGAGATTGATGAAAGATAGAGAAATTAAAAAGATACCTGCATGTAGTTGGATTGAAGGGCATAAATGGGTACATGATTTTTGTGGAGATAGATCACGTCCACAAACATGGGAGATCTATGCAAAATTGGAGAAATTGGCTTGGAAAATGAAGGCAACAGGGTATTTCCAAATTCAATACTTTTACTCAATGCTATGGAATAGAAGAAAAAAGAATCATTTATCTAACACCATAGTGAAAAGTTAGCAATTGCATTTAGTTTGTTAAACATGGCCCTTAGTAAGATCATTAAAGTTGTTAAGAACCTTCAAGTATGTTCTGATTTTCACACTGCATCTAAATTCATCTCCAAGATTGTTGCAAGAGAAATTGTTCTAAGAGATGTAAACCATTTCCATCATTTTAAACAGGGACAATGTTCTTGTGGAGAATATTGGTGATGCTAAATGAAACAATATGAAAAATAGGCTTACACTATAATAATGTGCACTACATCAGATATCCAATAATAGCTAAGGGACATCCATCAAAGCATAACAACAAGGATTTTTTTTGTCATATGTTGTAGTTACAAGTGCCTTGCTAGACATACATGGAAATGTGGAAGCAATGTACACAAGGAAAGCAAATTGTTTCAAAAAAATGCCTCAAAGAAATGTGCTATTTATTTTTATAGTTTAATTGTGATACCACACCGTTTTGACATGATCCTTGAGGTGATGTGGGATGTTACCACTACATCACACCATTATTGGTCAACCTTCATGGTAATGTGGGATGTTACCGCTACACCACACTATTATTGCTCGACCTTTGCGGTAATGCAGGATGTTATCGCTACACCACACCATGCCTTCTTGGCTCTTGCAGGGATGCGGGATAAGTATTTTTTAGTTACCACCATACTCCACATTTATTGCTCGACCTTCGGGGTAATGCGAGATGTTACCGCTATACTGCACCATGCCTTCTTAGCTCTTGCAGTATGGTGGTATTATGAAACTTGTCACAACAGTCTTATGAAACTTGTCATGGCCATCTACTACCTTGACACAACAGTCTTATGAAACTTGTCAATATTTATGGGAACCTTTTAAATTGCATTCAGATCTATAAAGAAACTATCGTATAGGGATGACAGTCCCAAGAAACATGGCAATGGTTCCACCAATAAATAGTTAACTAGAAACCATGAATTTTCAATGCATAATGGAGAATATATAGAGAGTTAAGTCAGTGAGTAAACATCCTTGGAGAATTTTCATCAAAAGTATGACAATCTAAGATTTCATAGTAGAAAATCATATATCCTCAAAGACCTAACAGTCATAATAGACCTAGTGATAGCTTTTAGAGTCATAAGAATAAATTCATAAGAGAATATATGCAAGAACATGAAAATACACTAAGATGGAAGGGAAGTTGGTAGAGTTGAAGAATCAAACTTGTAGTGAGAAGGTAGGGAGAACAAAGTAATTTACAGCCAAGAGCATCATGGCAGTTTGTCAGGTGACTATATTTGGGAAAGGAGAGAACTTAGTGACAACATTACCATCAAAACAGTAAGGATACTCAAAACCCTACCAAACCCTAGGGCCTTTTTCATCACCTTGTAGAGATCTCAAACATGCATGAAAATATTTCATAGAGACTAAAATCATCTCTATTTTTGATCACAAAAATTAAGAAAAAGTAACAAAAATTTAGATTTACAAGTGACGAAAAGAAGTACATGGAAAGTATATTATGCTTTTTTTTAATTTTAAAACTTAACCATTAGCTATCCAATACAATCTAACAAAATACAAATATACAATGAAATATTATGATTAACAAAATGATAATTTTAACAGTTATCTTAAGGTAGATTTTTTTTTTTTTGAGCAAGAGAAAAATAACACCCTTAGATTATTCTGAAGAAATAAAATTTTAATTTACATCATTTTCAAGCAACAATTTTTTAGATCCGTCTAGTTGTACAAAAATCAAATCAAATCTGTAACGATCTCAAAGATTTGAAGGTTTAAAAATCTGCTATTTTTAGATCTATTCTTGGGTGTATCCTACAAACTTCATCATAGAAGGATAGGTCATCACCTCATTTAGACCTGGATGTGGAACTGCCTTTGTTGTTTCCATAGAATCCAAAATATGCCTAACAAATGCTGGAAGAAATAACCTTGTAAACACACAAGGAAAAGCTAAATCAGTAGTAATTTACTAATTTTTATTCAACTTCTCTGTAATCATTTTAAGTACCTGATTCTATTGTACTTTAAATATTTATAATATGAAGTGTATCTATTCAAATAGATTAAATAATTTTAAGTTATAAAATTGATAAATAGGCTTTAGCAATTCAAAAAAATTCCATTTCTAAAATTTTAAATATCTTTACTGTATCTATTTACCATTGTTAGAGAGTTGCAAATTGTGAATTGTCCTCTATCCTATAGGATTGAGAAAGGAAGAACACTATAAAAAAGTGATTGAATCATAACAAACAATCCAAAAAAAATGAAATTTACTATCAAATGGTGACAAAGATCTATCCTCTAAGTCATTTGCACATGGTGATTGAGAACACAGTGAGTAAGAAGTAAAAGAGCACTAGATCATAGCACTGCAAAATGGTCATGAGTTATGCAATGAACTTCACTGTTCTTTTGATAAAAAAAGAGATTGAGATAATAACCAACATATTGATGTGCACAGAGAATGTTCATGGAGTGCAAAATTCCTTACAAAGAAATTACCATAGTAAAATTTGAAGTGAATTGCACCAGCTATTTTATGCTGATATGGATATGTTCTAGCCTATAGTTAATTGTTGTAGCATAACAGATAGGATAAATAGTTGTTCATATACCATTGTTTCAAATTCAAAATTTTTATACCTTATTCTAGGAGAAAATCATAGGGGGATTCTATACAAAGACACCATTGTTTCAAATTAAAAATTGCTAGCTCTTTCACAATTGTTTGCTTCATTTATTTGATCTAAGACAACCTGCTGTATAGAAGATGCTCTCAAAATCATAGTAAGATCCTTTATTCTGGGATGACTTTTTAGAATCTTCCCCATCATAACAATGAACAAAAGCATCAATCATTAACTTGAACTTTGCAAGAGTTTCATCAAATTCTAATTTTCCACTCTCTTTTCCATTCTGAATTTTATTCCCAATTTCATCTATGAAGAACTTCCTCAGCCTATAGATCTTGTTGTTAGCCATAACTTTACTAGGTGTTGAGGATAGCTTCGAGTTTTTACCCAAGCAACAATTGAAAAAAACTTGAAGCTATCCTTGACACCTAGTAAAGTTATGGCTAACAACAGGATCTATAGGCTAAGGGAGTTCTTCATGGATGAAATTGGTAATAAAATTCTGAATGAAAAAGAGAGTGGAAAAGTAGAATTTGATGAAACTTGAAAAGTTTAGGTTAATGACTGATGCTTTTGTTTATTGTTATGATGGGAAATATTCTAAACAATCATCCTAGAATAAAGGATTTTATTGTGATTTTGAGAGCATCTTCTATACAACAGGCTGTCTTAGATCAAATAAATGAAGCAAACAATTGTGAAAGAGCCAACAATTTTGAATTTGAAACAATGGTGTCTTATGTATAGACTCCCCTATGATTTTCTCCTAGAATAAGGTATAGCAATTTAGAATTTGAAACAATGGTATATGAACAACTATTTAGCCCATTTTTATGCTACAACAATTAACTATAGGCTATAACATATCCATATTAGCATAAAATACTAAGTGCAATTCATCTCAAACTTTGTTGTACCTGAGTATGATAGTACCTGAGCTTCTAGTGTTTCTAGATAGAACCTATAGTAGAAAAGTGTAGTCTCCATATGAAGGAACCATCTTCAGAGCTCTTCCCTAAAATGCAGGTTAAAAACATTAGAAGAAAAGCAATACCATAATTCTAAAGTAACAATTTGTATCAAGGAAAATTTTAGAAAGTATAATTAAAAAGAAAAATCTTTACAATTGGACCAAGTAGATTTATGATTTTATCTTTAGAATGTAGGAACTTTCTCTGTCAGAGCTTCACGACCTCAAATTGGATCAATAAAATTTATGATTTTATCTTTAAAATGTAGGAAATTCCTATGTCGGAGCTTCACTACATCAAATCGGATTTGAAATTGGTCCAACAAATTTATGATTTTATCTTTAGAATGTACAAAATTTCTCTATTGGATATTAAAGATCTCAGGTTGGAAGAGAAATTGGACCAATAGATTTATGGGATTATCTTTAGAATAAAGGAACTTCCTTTTTGGAATATTCAAAAATTTCTACACTAAGGTTTTGCTTCTGAGCAAAAACACCCATAAGTGTTTTAGATCAGTTGAAAGTACTCTCCAACCTGGTTATGACACCAATAACAATCCAATTTTCCCTGAACCACCCATATCCGAATGTTGCATCACAATCTATTCTTCCTGCACATAAAATTCCACATATTAACCCCTTCTAAATAAAACTAAAAATCATCATAAAACCATAATTAATAAATCATTTCACCTTCATAAAGAATTCAATGCCATTTACTATAAAAAAAATGTTGTATAAATCACAAAAAATCCATGAAGCCATCCATCCAAAGAGAAAATAAGCAATGAAAGGATTTGAGAAATATAAGTCTAAAGGGTTATGCTGTAATAGTAATGGAATCATCGTAAGAGCACAACCAAGGAACAAATTCTTGTGATTGTAATTATGTGATCCATAACTCTATTGGTCATGTGTCACAATTATGCTATAAAAAATTATAGGATGCATTCATGTGTGACCCAATTTTAATGTGGCTATGTTGTGATAGAAATGGAGGCACTCATATGAGCACAATTCATGTACAAATCACTGTCATCACAATTAGGTGTCAATCATCATTGGGTGCATTTAGGTTGACTCAAGTTTAATAGGTTACGATGTAATGAGAGCATGATCCAAGAGTGATTACCTCTTGTTGCAATAAAGAGCCTATAACTCTAGTTGATATGCAGAGTGGTTGTGTTATATCAATTATGTAGTGCATTCAAGCATAACCCATGTTTACTGGGCTATTATAGAGAGTGATCAAGATTTTCTAAACCTTATGAATGTTACTTAAAAGTGTACAACTTAAACTACAAACCAAGTTTGTTACATACTTGAATGCAATCTTGGGTTACCACAAACTATAATAATGTGATATGCTAATAACCATTATGGAAAGTATTAAAGCAAGACCCATGCTATATAGGATACATTTACTTGATCAGGTTTACATACCTTAATGATCAAACACAAACTTCCCACACACTCTAGAATACAATCCAAGATCATACCACAACCCTGTTAAGACAACTACTTTCTTGACCCAAGATTTAAGGTTCTTTTTAATACCAACAAAAGAATTGGTAAGAGCATGACTATGGTACAAACCCTAGGCCTCCGTAGAAACATAACCATAACTCTAGTGGATTAGTGAGGTTGCAATACCATAAAATTGAGACATTGTAGTCAATAACAAAATCTTGCAATCTAAAGATTATAGCCAATAACAAGCACACTATGTAGCTCAGTGACATTTGTAAATGCAATCTATGGTAAGAAGAATGATAGTCACTTGAGGTGTGACAGTCAAAAAGAGGCTGAGTAGTGACAAGATAATAAAGATCAAACCTTGCATAGTAAAGTGGAGATTTTAATAGTGAGTTTCCTTACCCCCTTACTGACCTTAAGGGTTTTTCAAATGCTTTTGGTAGTGTTAGACAAGGCAAATGCAATCAGGGAATGACTGTCCAAATGAAGTAACAATGGTAATCACAAATTCAATGTTTCTTCTTAGCCATTGTATAATGGAGGTAGTGGATTGCATGTTTGAGAAGTGCTTTGAGACTCATCAAAGATGGGAGAGTAGTGAATACCTTGTGGACAGTGAAGTAGTGATAATAAGGTTGAAGGATCTTAAGACCCACAATACCATGAAACAATGAGTCCTCTATAGTAAGTAGGCATTCTATAGGGAATATTTTGATTCTATAGAAAGATGCTCATGAAAGGAATCTTCAAGTGACAGTGAGTGAGCTGTTTGAGATTGCAGCTAAGGGTGCAATATCCAGTCTTAAAGACAGTTAGCAAAGTAGTAAATGTTCAAGAAAATCAAATCGTACACAACAAAAAATTAACAATGTTATCTTGCATAATTCTTTGAGTTTGAAGAAAAAAATCTCATCGTATCTTGATGAAAGTAGTGACCTTAATGGTCAATCACTGACAACCATGATTTTAAAACATGCTATTGTGCTTATGGAGGCAACATTTTAAGCAAGGCAGTGAGTGGTGGTTTGGAACAATGGAAAGTATGGACTTTCTTTATATGCATACTATGCAGTCTAGCTTAAGACAACATTCTTAGAAGAGATTGAAGGTGGACTATGGAACTCAAGGGTTACCATGAAAAGGATTAAAGCAAAAATTGAGATCTATTTAAAAGCTATTGTCATGGAGATATTGAAGATGTCACATGCAAAACCCTAGCAACTGGAGTAATGAATATAGTTCCAAAGAGGACAATGTGCTGGGGAAGATATCTCCACATTATCTAATCATAGGAAAATACATCATTTATTTATTTTTTTACATTAAAAGAAATCATTCTAAACCCTATATAGGATACATTGATACTTCAAAAGCATCTGATTTATTTTTTTAAATTAAAAGAAATCATTCTAAACCCTATATAGGATACATTGATACTTCAAAAGCATCTGAAAGAATTTGAGATTATGCAAATATATTTCAATTAAATACCTGGATTACAAATAGTAGTGTGAACAATGTAACCCTTTTTGAGTAGAGTAGGAATGAGATAAGAAGCAATGAATCCTATGCCTCCTGTCACACACATCTCCTTACCGTTCTCTGCCATTCTTTACTGAAACACTTCTCCATTTTGGTGGGCTACGCCTAAAAATAATGTTTCGACGAAGGTTTTAGAGTATGTTTATTAAAATGAAAACTCCATTCTAGCATGCTATGCCTAAAAGTAAGATTTCCATGAAAGTTTTAGGGTATGTTTATTAAAGTTTTAGAGTACCTATTTTGGTGGGCTATATTCTTGATTCCTTAAATGATTTATTCATATGGATTTTGACTAAATAAATGACTAACTATTTAGTCATTTTTTATTTGTGCGACTAAATAATTTTTAGTCAACGACCAAATTAGTCATTTATTTACTCATTTAAAGCTAAGTTGCAAAAAATTAGTAGAATTTAGTCATTTTTAGTTATTGTGACTAAAATTTTTAGTCACCTAGTCATTTATTTTCCAAATTCTACTAGTGACTCCTTTGGTAGAGAACTCAAACCTAGTTCATAAGATTCATAAAATAAATCAATGCATACTAAATTTTCAGGTTTTTGACATTCAGGCATTGCAAACAAAGTATTTATAAATCTTGCATAGAGATAATGTGATGATTCTCCTTCATGTTTCCTTATGCAAGAGAGGGCTTGAACAAAGACCATAGGATCACAAATGCATGAAGCTTCTTGAAAATTTGTTTGGGACTCTATATGATCATCATTATGGAATGATGTGTAAACTGGGACATTAGGGGTGTAAGTGTTATTACAATTATTTTCAATTTATGACTTACACCTTTTATCAACATTTGGTGTCTTAGGGCAGCAAACACTTGTAGAAAAATAAATCCTTTGCATTCCATATTTCTAGTTGTTTTCAATGTTCATGGCTATCCAATAAGCCTAATGAAAGGTTTAAGGATCCTTATCTCTTAGCAGATAGAACATCTCGTTATCAAAAGATCCCAAATAAACAACCAAACACACTGCATCACTTAATCTCAAAATCTCAAGTATATACCTCAATGTTTTAGTAAATCTCTGATTAAATGATGGAACCAATTCGTCCTCCTCTTTCCCAATGCTCATAAATTTATTAAGCAAAGAACTAGTATTGATTCTTTCACCAAATAGCTCCATGAACACTACTTTAAACTCGCTCCAAGAATATATAGATTATGTGGGTAAATCAGAGAACCAATCTCTTGAATATCCTTTCAAAGATTGAAAAAATAGCCTCATGATCACATCCTCATGGTCAACTTCATAATCATCCATTAGATTATTGAATTTGTGCAGATGCTTACTTGCTGATTCAAACTTCTCACCATTGAACTTTGGTAAGTGTTCCTTGATTTTAGATGGTATGACATTTGGGAAACCACAAATGCCATCAAAATTTATGGCCATGTAACTTTCAATGTTGAAACTTCTTTTATTACATGATAGGGGCCACACACTATGCATTGTTACATTTGGGTTGACACATGGATGCATAGGTTGATGATACATTTTCTTATACCTCTACAAGCCTTTTCATATCAACTTTGCAGTTGCACAGGGTACTTCAAACTTCTTTTACAACATAATCTTAAGCTTTTACAATGCATATTTCTATCTCAACTTGCTTAAGACTTTCTAAATGAGTTTCTTTCAAAAATATTTCATACTTCACTTCATAATAGATATTGCAATCTAGCAATGCAGAAGTATGTAGAACAATCACTACTATTCCCTTTCTTAGTGCTTAGTTTCACTCAATAGGGAAACAAATTTTTTTCATGACTTTCAAATATGGTTTTCATATACAGATGCATCCTTCTTGAGAACCAAAATGAAAAATACCTAGATATGTTGGAGTTGCTATAGAATTTTCTTCCTAAGTGGAAATATTTGTAGATCTGAGTTTTTCTTCAAATATTCACTAGGTTCTTGAGATAGAGTCACCACCTCTCTTCACAGAGGATTGAACTTCAAGCAGTATGAAGCTCCTTCAAAGATGAATTTCATTTTGGGTCTTCTCCAATAGAAGATTCACACATATTTTTTTTGAAATTGCTACAAAAAAACCACTTCCAGGTCCAAGAACTTTCAATATCTAAGCAAGACGTTCAGATTCATTTAAAAATTGACTATGTGGTTTTGAAACTTTACTGACTCTTAAGGCTAAACGATCTTCTATCAAAATTTTCTCAAATTATTCCCCACTAGAGTTGTCAATCTATTGGTGCTTTTTCTAGCAAATCCTTGAAGTTCTCTGAAGGGTAGCCAACCCTTATGGTCAAGAATCTTCAAAGTGAGTGGCCAATAAATGAGTAAAGGATTCAGAGACCTTCACTCCTCTTTAGGCTCTGTGAGACCTAGGAGGGTGTTCCTTATTGTGCTCAAGTGATGTTTGTCTAATTGAGAACATATTTATACACAAATCGATTCCCATTTATTGCAAATAAACACAATTCATTGAAGATTTGACAAACCATTGAGTAAATTATTAACTATTTTCTAGGAATCAAAGAATACTTCAAAACTCATACTTCATAATTTTAAGATTTTTAATGACTTTAGTTAAAATTTTAAATGCATAGCTAGGCATATCACTAGTTCACTTACTTGGAAGATTTCCTAATAAATAGACCAGTGCTTCATTAATTGGGATAACAAAGTCAGATATACAACAACTAGTAATATATCAACTATTTAATTTAGACATTGATGGGCTATTGCTATACTACTTTGTAGTATTCAACTTACTATATCTAGAACATCACTTCTTACCAAATCATATACTCTTCACTCACATACCTGTGACTGTATTTAAGCATTTAACTGATTCTTTGAATTGAATCCAAAACAAAACCACACATCTAGTTAAAACAATTGGAGATAAACAAAAAGATTATTGATCATTTTCATGTATAATCTGCAAGAGAATTGCATAGGAGAGTATATGCTCAAGAACTAAAATTTTCTTTTATATCTGTGGCTTCTATAAAACTAATTTAAGATTCTTACCTACATGACCCATAACTAAGGAAATTTACTGTTCTATTCATTGATACTTTCTATAGTATGCTCCTTCCTGAACCTAGATTCTACCTAGACTATCACCAGACTCCAAAAAATTGAACTCTCTGTAATGAGCCCTAAAATCCCTTTTATAGAACAAGGGAGCAACAAGCATCAGGGCTCAATTATAGTTATATTTAATTTCATTTGAAGATCATTTTCACCAGAGTTTGAGACGTTCCCCAGTTAGTTACAATAAAAAAAACTAATTATGATAAAGCTTAAAAGGTATGTGATTAATGCCTTTTCCTAATAAAAAAACCCAAGTGGATAGACACCCACTTTGTCAACACAAATAATCACATACTTAGTATTAAATAAAGGCTATCATGTCATATTTACCCACTCACCTATGGGAATTAATACACTTGCACTTCATCACAGCAGGACATCGAGGAGCAATCTTGATTCAATCTTAGAATATTGGCCCATACACTACCTTGCTTTATTTTCACCTTCCCATGTATACTAGTATCCAAAAAAATTGATGGCAAAAATACCAAACAAGTGGCAAAAGAATAAATCCTAATATGGCGTTGTTTTCATCATAGTGCCATCTCGACTAAATTTAGCAGCATTCCATCTCCACTAAAATCCAGGAGAGCCTTTGAAATGTTCCACGTGGTAGTCACCCGCTTGCCCACTGAGAAACAAGAGATACAAGTGGGCCCCTCACGTGATGGTGGGGAGCGATTAGGATTGAACCACATCACTTGTCATCAACCATCAATCTCTATCCTTATACAATATTCGCTGCCTCCACAACCTGGCAGGTCCCTTCATGAAGCAACAGGTGTCATCATTCTTGCTAGCCTATGATATTTTGTAAGTATTAAATAAATCCTAGCGGGGTGGTGGGGAGCAGTGGAGATTTGACCACGTCACCTAAATACCACCATAGATTTTCTTTTAAAACCATTCGCTGATCATAAGAAGATATTGGGACCACTACCTAAAGGAAACATGTGTCTAGTGCCAGCCAACTTGTGTGACTAATCATCCTTAATACACAAAAAAGATGGGCGCATGAGGAACGATCCAGATGAAAACACGTGTTATGGTGCCAGTCGTTAATTTTTCTCCAAGCTTCACCTGCCGACCTTATGGAAGCATTGGTACCACCACCTGACATGACACATGGAAACTACCTGCCAGCCAGTTCAAATATTTTAATGAACAATAAAACTAAACGTGTGCGCGGGGAAGGGTCGAGATTCACTTGCGATGATCGAACGGTCATCTTAAAACTAAAATTTGCACATGCCACAAATGTTATCTTTTAAAAGGTGGCCACTACTAGGTTGATGACAACTTAACCCTTAGGCAATAAAACTTAAGACTTAAGGTGTTAAATATGAAATTTCAAGCCTAACCATAGGAAAATTAAGTGCATAAAAGGGAATTTGGTGACCGACAAACCTAAATCCAGGGGGCTAGTGAAAATAATGATTCTAATGGCATAAGTGGTGACTTAGATAGTTGGAGACCGAGAGTAACAAGTCAATTCAAAAATAGAATTCCCAAGGGTGTTTAGAATCGTAGGTCAATTTTGAAGGGTTTTGGTAACACAAACCCTAAAATAATGATGAGGACCATAACCCTAAGCCTAAAACGAGGGTCAAAGCTAAGTATTGCAAGTGTAAACATGGAACCAATTTTTTTTTTCTAAGGGGTTCCATAAATATATATGTGAAACACTTTTGTATTGAAGGTGTGATAGATGTGCAAAATGTGAGATGTGATAGGAGGAGATATGTGACAGTATGATGCGGGCTTGAATAATTTCTCCATCAAGGAAGTGTATGTTGTGAAACTACAAATCAATGCATGATTTTGCATTTCAGAGCTTAATTGGAACTGAAGTCAACACATGAAAGGTGTATTCCATCAATTCACCTCTTGGCAGTGAGCCACACTCTATTTTGTAATCATTTAAGATAGTGAGCCTTTCAAGGACAACGAGTCCTAGCTGTAAGCCACTGCAATATCTTATGACCGATTATAATATATTGTGAGCTAATCCTCACCCTAGTTTTTCCCATTTTGGGTTTTCCATGTAAAAATCCTAGTGTTTATGTGTTATGTGGTGTTATAATCTCTTTCATGTCTTTACTTACAATTGTAGTTAGATGTGCTTTAATGTTTGGGTAGTTTATAGCTGAATTTTTTAATAGAATATTGATTCACCCCCCCTCTCAGTATTCTGGGTGTTCAATAGCCATATGTCTTCTCCAGAGACCATATGAGTGCCACTTGTCATGTTTTCAGAGCATTCCATGAGTCCACAGGGTATCTTGAGAAGGGCTCCAAAGCACTTCGCAAAATCATAGAAAAGGGACATGTGCCACATTCTGGAGCTATCAAATGCCATGAGAGGAAATGTGGTATGATCCTAAAGGGTTTATCAAAAGGTTCTTTCAAACAAAATGGGAGGTGGACACATGTCATGATTTTATAGGCATTCCATGAGTCCACGAGATGTGTAAAAGGGGGCCTAAATGAAGTCCACAAAATTGTGGAAAGAGGATGTGTGTCATGTTTTAAAGCTATCAATGTGGACACGTACCTAAATCTTATTGTTTCTATCAAGTTTTGAGATTTATGAGGTGCGTATTGAGTGACATGTGGTGCAATCTTAGCGACATTCTATGATTCCGCAAGCTCTTTGTAGTGGTTCAATTTTCATGCAGCAGAATTATGAAAGTTTGCCACGTGTGATGATGTTAGTTGCTTTTGTCATTTCTCTGGCGATGTGCCTCATGATGATGTTTAAAGGTGGTCTTGCATGGTTCAATCCTATTGGTCAAAGATCATGTTAACTCACGTCAAATATTTTCAAAGCAGTTAAGTTGATGATGACCACCAGATCTTGTCCTTTTGTTTGAAGATCAACGACCTACATTTAAACTTAGAAAATAGATGGCTTCATGCTTTGGATTTCGTGAGTTGAGAGTAATGATAGAAAATATGGTTTTAGGTTGGGTCTTTAGTGAGTTTCCTTCTATAAATGCTACAATCCAATCAGTAAAATGATTCACTTGACATTTGAAGCATTTGACGAGAGAATTTGTAGAGCTCTAGAGAATTTCACGACAATTAGGATTTCCAGAAGTGAAAGAACAAGTACATTTGTATTCAGAAATTTTACCCTAGTTGCTGTTCTAAGGTTGCAATCAAGTTAAGGAATGCATTCAAGTATCTTGAATTGTTCAAAATTTCCATAAGCTAGTGTCTGAAGGTGTCAAGAAGTTTTAAAAACATTCTTAGAAAACCTATTACACCCTATCTCTTGGTTATTGAGTTATGTTTACCTTCATGGGTGAAAATGTTAATAAATGTAAATTGTGGCTTTAATATATTCAACAGATGAATGAAATATGTAAATTTGCATTAAGGTGTTATTGATTGTAAAGGAATGATTATGCTTATATTGATGAAATGCGATGAAAGAATATGTATTACATTGTGAATATTTTAATGCTTTGTCAATGCAAATATTTTATGATGCAAATGAATTATATGAGAATGGCTAACTACTATGGAAATTTACTAAGTTGGATGCAAGAAGGAATCAAGCCTCAAGTATGCAAGGGGGAGCATCACTCAAGAGAGGAGCTTGGTCTGGTAACCCATAAATGAGCCTAACTAAGCTTTCACACACTCACTTCTAGTTTGGTCAAGTAGAGTCAAGTAGAGTTAGATTAGGATTTGGTAAGTAAACCCTGGTTGAAGTTTTGGATAGATTTGGAAGATTTTTTGGTCGTCTTTGATTGATTATGGTTTTGGTTTTGGTCTTTGAGTTATCATGGTTGAATCTTGAGTATAGTCCTTTTCCACATAGTTATCCTTACATTGATTTGTATGTACATTAAATGTATATATATTATGACTCGTGCATAAGAGCATAAGCATGTATGTGTATATATGAGTATAAATACTTATGAGCATACATAGACAAGGAATCGATTATATATATATGTGTGTGTGTGTGTGTATACACTTACAATATATGCCTGTCGATGAAGATATGAATGTATTTATGTTGATAAGAAATAATAAATATGGAATGTATATGCATATATATATATATATAGATATATAAATACATGTATCTATATATGTATCGAGAATGTTACATACGTATAAATGCATATTTATATATATTATATATATATATATATATATATATATATTTATTTGAATAGTGAATAATGCATTTTATTATCACATAGTTGAGGTATATATATACACATATATATGTTGTGTTATATGTATATATATTAAATATAATATACTTCATAGCGTGTAATAAGCCTTCTTAGTGCATTGTTTACATTATGGAACATTGTTTTTAACTAAACATATAGAACATAAAGCATTGTATATACATATACGAAGGAAACATTATGTATAATGCGTGATATGCTTGCAAAGCGCATTGTATTTAATATAACACAAAATAAGAGTGTCAAAGATTTAAAGCGCTGCAAATGTTATGCTAAAGGATAGAACTATGATATAGTGCATAGAAATGGGTTTAAAAAGCCAACACATAGGCTGTAATGGATAGCACATAAACAAATAACATTGCATGAAGTATTTAAAAGTTGAGTACTGTAAACCATGGTATGGAGTGTGGGAATAAAAAATCATAGTATGAATATTACATGGAAGATTTATTCAAGTAATGTGAAGGAAGAGCGAATAACAACATATAAAGAGATTTGACCTAGTCTTTTCCAAACATCAACCAAAATAATAGGGCACATGATGAAATATGTGGTGCCAAAGTATGAATTGTTCTCATCTTTTAGAAGTCTATTTTACATTTCATTTCCTGTGTATCAGGCAAGTGGAATAAGAGAAATAGTCAAGTATGAAGCTGGCTAGGAAAGGCCGACCTATAGAAACATTATCCTTGCATTTTTGAGTTAATCACTTTATTGTCATGAGAATACAATGACTAGTTGAGCATATGCAATTATTCATCATATTAAATCTGCCACCTTGAATCTTAATAGCTGAGTTGAAACTTTGAGTGAGACAAGTGACACGAATGAGAGCTTGTTTGTAGCCTTGGAGTGTTTAGGTTTTTGTATAAATAGGAGAGAATTATTCATCTCATGAACACTTTTTACTTTTCTTATTTTGATTACTCTGTCATTCTGCAACATTTTGTGTGAAAGTGAATTAGTAAGCTTGAGAGCAGTGAGTTGCATTGCTATTTGAATTTGTAATTCTTGAGAGGATTGCTAAGAGGATAGGAGTGAGAGATTGATTTATCTTAGAGGAATTTATCAAGCGGGTTTGGGGAGTCAAGTTAGGAAGAAGGAATTATTAGTGGGAGCATTTATACATGCATGCTGATTTCTATTCCTTTTCTTTTTATTCTGGAAGGATTGTTTTGTTTGTGATTATTTCGATTGTGAAAGGAATGTTTTTGAATGTACATAGTGATTCTTGGTTTAGCTTGTTTGTTTCTTTATGGATTCTTGTCTTCGTGAAACCTTTTTGGTTGGGTTACATTTATACTTATATGTATATGCATATGTTCTATATATTGGAATTTGAGTGGTTATTAGGAATTATACTTAGTCAAGTAGACTAGATTAATATTACATCAGGGTGATATATTGAATTGATAGCTTATGAAGATAGGTAAATCCTTATGGTTAATGTGGATAGTAACACCACGTTAATAATGTATAATAGTCATATCATCATTGTTAGATTGTGAACTTTATTGATAATTTATTTATGAATTGTATTGTGAAGAGGATTATGGGTGCAGAAGCACCAACCCCTCGCAAGATGATAATGTCCTTAAGATAAATATACAAATATTGTGAATATTGTGAACATGTGATTATCCAAATTATATTGAATGTAGAAATTTTATGATTTGTTTGTGATCACTTGATCATTACATTACTTTTGATGGAAACCCTAGGTTGGAAATAACCTATTTGGTAGGGTTGTTATTTGATTACTGATTGAAACAAATAGGTGGAGAATAACCTATATAAAATAATTAATCATTTTATTGTTGATTATGCTTTCAAATGGAGTCAACTTAATTTTGAGTTTATAATTTTTATGGAGTCCTTTATTTATAGGAATATCCTTTTTGTTTGAGGCCATTTATTATTGAGATCATGCCTTTAAGATGAGGTTGTTTATTGTTAAGTTGTTTATGAAGTTTAGAATATGAAGTTGTATGTGAGTTTTGAATCATGAAATGACCATAGGTTATTTTTGGGGTTAGGATAATCCAATGGAGGGGATAGCTTATGCATATGAATTACTTTAGTTGAAATGTCTTAGTAAACTGGAAACGAATATAGGTTATTCCTAAGGTTAGGATAATCTAGTGAAGGGGATAGCCTATGCATAGAATATGTGTGGTCAATACAAATCGAGCACTTATTGTGGTGAATGGGATTAATCTCACTCAAAATAACTAGGTAATGAATCTTTGGCCAAAGTAGTGTAGGTTGCCACTATCTACATGGTTAGTTCACAATGATCTAGTTATGCATAATATTCCTATATTTTCATACACATAGGTTGTAGCCATTGTATGGGAAAGTTCTAGTTATGTAGGAAACTTCACAATTCTCAAGAAAGGCCAAGGAAATCATGAGGTTACCAAACCAATCTCTTTGTCAAAGGGTAGGGCCATCTTGCCATTAGGTAGATGTGTGGGGAACTGTAGTAAGTTCGAGGTTGGTAGAAAAGTGCTTGAGTGATGCTTCTCCTCATTAGTTGGTGGCTAAGATTTGGAAGGGGGATTACCTAGGCCATATGTATTTCTACTACTGGAATCTTAGAAGCATTATGCATGTATTCTTGTATCCATTTATATGGAAGATTGTAAACATGAAAGACAAACTTGAGATTATTCAATATGAAATAAGTACTTTGGAAATATTGTGATAATACAATATAATACAAAGGAAGTTTGAAATAATGTTTATTTCAAATGTGCATGTTATCTTTGTTTTAGAAAATAAAATTTTTAAATGCTATGTGAGGGCATCATGGTTAATTCACTTGTGGTTAAAAACATAGGGAAATTTTTAAATAGAACAATGGGCATGTTACAAAACCCTAGTTTTAATAGCAAATTGTCATCATGAGCCCTCCAAAAGACCAACCTTTTGCTTCAAAGGGAATATTAGATGAGGACCTAATTTCCCAACTTACTAGTTTGAAAAAAGGCCAATTAAGGTTCATGGTTCGAGTGTAGTGTCTAGGATGGTGGAAAATGCCAGTGAATGTAGAGATGTAGAGTTACCCTTGTTAGGATGACAATTATTTGTTCACTGGTATGTGAAGAGAAATTCAAAGGTACCCATTTGAAATGTATGGACCTATGATTTAGGGAAACTGGTAGTATCGTATGTGTTTGTAGATGTGGATTTCCTCAAAGTCATTGCAACTAGTTATGATGAAAATATAAGAATGATTAGAGTTTCTAATGGTGGTGAATTAATTAGAATTGAAAAAGCCTTCATCTCAGAGGTGTTCAAGTTGAATCTCATTGCAAATAAGTCCATTAATTTTGAGTCATTCAAACAAAAGTACCAACAAGATAGGAGTAGCTTTAGCGATCATTGGCTTCCTAGATACAAAGTGAAGGGTTTTGATAGGAAATTTATTAAAATACCCCCGAATGAAGTTTGGAGTCCTTTGGAGATTACTTCATCAAAACATACTATGCTTTATGCTAAGTCTTGGGAGGGGATTCATAAGCAAATATTCCAATCACCTTATGTACATGGTAGTGGACATTCAAAACCCCCTCATCAATATTGAATTTGATTTTGCAACTTTTATTGAAAAATCCATCCACAAACAATTAGTGGAGGTAAAAAAGAGAAACAAAATGATCAACTTCAGGTGGTACTCCTTATGCGACATGTTCTTATATGCAGGAAGTGGCAAGTGGGATAGTTCCTTGCAAATACATTCAGGTGATGGAAAAGGAAATCCCATCCCTATCCAACGCTAGAGGCATATTTAGGATAGGCACAGTGAAAAGGTAAATTTTGTTGTCTTTGAAAATTATTTTGTGAGAAAAGTGCTCACACATTTGAGGGTTGGTGAGATTAGACTGTAAAAGTAAATCTTGATTCATTAAGGTGTGAGGATAAGAGGCCAGAGTTGGGGGTGCAACACAATTGGTGAGACTATTATATCCATGCAGGCTCTACATTTTTGAGAGTATATGGGTGCCCTGTTAGACCATATATTCTACCCAAAATGAGCCCTTTAGGATAAAATTTATAGAAATTATGTGGCAGCTAAGTGAGACAAAATAATTTCACCTTGGAGGGTAGAAGAATGGTTATTTCTTCCCTTATTCCATACTTTTTGCTAACTTTTATTTCAATAGAGAAGGATTGGATCAATTGTACCTTACATTGAAGAAATATAGGATGAATCAAGAAAGCTCAAGATCCTTTGATCTAGAAGGCTTCATCAATTAAGTTAGGGTTAACATAATAAGATCAACCTATTTGCATAAGGTTTACTTCAGTGAAGATCTCATTAGGAATTGTAAAGATGACAAAGAAGTACATGGCATAAAAATAAAGTGGACTATATTTGGAAAGTTTGAAAAGGCTAAGAGCTAAAAATATTTTAATTATCAAGGTGCATTTTTAGAAATAAAGGATCCAACTATAAAAATCAAAATGATCTTACAAAACATTGATAAAATAATTGGAAAGGCCCCAACTCTTGAAGAGAGGCCCACTTATCAACCTCTTGTTCAACTATCTGTTTATTCTTTTAAATAAAGGCCATAGGGGTCTGTAATAATAAAGCCTACTCAACCCTCTCCCCCTCATGCAAAACCACCACCATATCCCCCACAAGCACCTCCATCACCTCTAGATGTGATCATTATGGAATCCCTTCCACATGAGTAACCATAAAAAAGGAGGATTGGTACACCACCATCAGTTGATTATCCTATTTGGACTAATGAGGATGATAAAATTGAGTTAACAAGGGAGGAATTAAATAAAGAGATTCTATCTCCTCAAAGAGAACTTGAAGTCATATTGCCTCAGAGCAGGTTAGGAATTGATGTCACAGGTGGAAGAGACAATGCAAATGACATTAGAGAGCTGGCTTGCCAATAATTCATTGAAGATAATGAATTTGTGAAGACCCAAGAGTTTAAGGATTTTTTCTTGAGGTCAAAAAGAGAAGAATACATTAAAATTCTTGAGCAAGAAAATGCAAGAATTCCCACGGAACAATTTGAAGAGGTGACAAAGAAAGTACTAGCAGAGATGAATTTTAATGCTATGAACATTACTCTAGAAGAGGGGAGGAAAATAGTGAGGGCTAGTGTGATACTACTACTCCTTGAATGGGATATTTCCCTTGTCATAGCTTTTGCCACAATAAGGAGGAAAGATGAAGTATTTTCCTCAGAGGAGTAAGCACAATTGACACTATCAAGGTCAGGGTTCAACCCTAAATGATAAACCTTTGTAATTTGGGCCCTTTCTCCAAACACCAATAAGCCTTAGGTTACAAAAGAAACCCAAGATATTAGTGGAGGCCTTGTAATAAAGGGGGTGTCTAAGACCTTAGCTATTGAAGCTGCTATATTAGTAGCTGATACTACTATATTTATTGAGGCCACTACTAAAGCTCTATAGAATAAATATGACAAGTGATTACAAGATCATTTTGCACTTACAAATGAGTATAACAAAATAAAAATAAAATAATCCCAAGAAACACCCACTCCATTAGATGCTCTAGTAGCTAGCTCCTTTTTGACACCACCAACAACATATTTGATTAGAGAAAACAAAGAGCTCAAAGAAAATATTAAGATGCTAGAGGAGAAGTTGAAGGGTGTCCATGGAGTGTTAGGAATTTTGGGAGATTTGATGTCCAAATTTTTTAAGAGGGTAGAGAATATACATAAAGATTATTCTCAATTGGAAAATGAAATAAATAGGAAGGTAGGGGATAAGGAGAAAGCTAGGGAAATTATGAATAAGTGGATCCCTAAGATAAATGCATTGCAAGGAATGTAGAAGGGATCAACCCATGAGCATAATCTCCCAGAGGAAATTTTTCCTACCTACAATATAGCCAAATTAGCAAGATAAATGTAGGGATAATATGGATCAACTAACAAAGAAGGCTAAGAAAAAGTTGAAACATTTTAAAAATATAGAGATCATGATAATTCCTTACATAAAAATGAGAACAGGGAGATCCAGGAATTCCTTCAATGGAAATACCAGTTTAGAGCATTAACCACCACTCTATCATTCCTCATTTGTGATGACAAAAAAATGATATTGAACTCTTTAGGACTTGTATGGATAAATTAATTGATACTAATAAACTTTTAGAGGATTTTGAGAAAGAGACTTATTTAATTTTGTCTAGGTATACTCAGTATATATAACATTGATTTGATTGTTGCATACAAATGTCCATCAGAGAGGATATATCTATTGGAATAACCACCAATGTCTCCCTTTGGATTTGAGACATGGACTAAATCCCTCTTTTGGATCTACTTATCTTTGGCATTTGTATTGGATGTCAATAAGTCCATCTTTTAGCACAATGATAAATATGTTCCAAAAAATAGTATTAGAGCTGGGTCATAGGTTCGAATCCCCTTGAGTGACACTGGGGGGGGATTTTCAGACTAATTTCTAGTGTCTCCCTTCAGATTCAAGACATGGACTAACCACTTCCCATGGATCTGCTTATCTATGACATTTGTATTGGGTATTAGCAGGTTGATCTTTTGGTGCAATGAAAAACATGATCCAATAATATTAGGCTTGCTATAAAAATAATTAGTTGCTAGGATTATGAGCCTTCATTATACAAATGCCAAATTAAGGAGGGATTTCTAATTTTTTGAATAAAATGATATTTGGTAATTCTTTCATTCTTTTTTCTTGTATGGTCTACTCAACATAAGCTCCAACAAACTTCAAAAGGGAATAGGTTTTCAGCTTGAGAAGTGAAGCCTTAACGAATAATCATTCACATATTCATCATTGCAACATTAGTGGGTATCTTCTTCATCAATTCAAACAACCTTTTATCTTCTAGTAGAATTTTCTTCTTGTCTTCTTTAAAAGGGTTGTTCGTCTTTAATTTATTCTGGGACAATATTGTAAAATGAAAATGTGACATTTGTCCATGGCCTGAAGCTTGTTTTCTCCCTTGTTTTTATAAATGGGAATTCAATGCCATTTTGAGAAGGATCTTGAAATTATGTAAGTAGAGCACTTTTGTATTTTAAGTCTATATATGTTTGGTCTAGGCTATAATAGAAAAGGATGCCAATGTAACTACAAATTTTGTATGATAGTTCTAGCTCATAGTATCAAATACATATGTAAATTTTACAAGAAATTGTCTCCTAAATGTATCTATATTTAACATTTATGAATAAAAATTGATCACAGATCTTTTCTATTAATCTTTGTAATTTTTCCCGTGAATGAATATTTCTTTCATGGCTATTACTCAAGGAGGAAATTAATTTTCTTTATGAGAGATGTTGAATGTTTTAGGTGCATGAGAGGATTGATAATTAGAATTGATTGTAGAGTTCTGAAGGGGTGATAGTGTAAGGCATTATCACTAAGCTTTAGAGTTATAATGAATATTGTTGTGCAATTTCTCAATTGTATTTCCCTTGACTCTATGGCCTAGGTCTAAGGCATCAGTCTAAGAATTTTTTTTGGTTATGTTCTTCATGATCACCAATTTTAAAAACCAAATTTACATTTCAATTAATATTTATTATTATGTTATTTACATACTCTTAGACACATAGTTATATTATATTAAAATACAAGAATTTAACCCCTTATGTTGTGTATCTAAAAATATTGGTCATAAAGAAGAGAATATATCTATTTTGAAGTAATATATGGTATCAATTTGTGCAAAATATTAGTCAATATTGCATAGGACCACCCTCCTAGGTTCTATAGAGCTTCAAGCGCAAAGGAGAAAATTGTTGAAATCCTTCTCTTATTTGTTGGACAACCCCTAAAATAATTGAGTATAAGAATTGGTTATTCATTTAGGTCTTCTAGGATTCAATTGGAGCTTACAACATAAAAATGAACCAATAGAATGATGAATCTATTGGGGATGAATTGCAATTTCAAGAATCTCTAGAATCTCTAGTTATCATAAGTATATTTGTTTGAAGTTCCTTTCTGTTATTTTCAAATCTTGGTTTATTTTTTTGTTCTTACAATTCCCTCTAAAAATATTTGTAAATATTAATTCCCTAAGTGGGTGGTGACTCTAAAGTATCCTTTCTAGTACAAGTATAAAAGAGAGGGGATCAAGAAGTCATGGATGAAAGATATTTGTTTAGAGAAAATATTGGAAAGAAATTGGAATCAAAACTGCCTACTGCAAGACAAACATGGAAACTTAAAGATACAAGTAAGTCAACTCCTCCTCATGCTATTCGTAATACTTATAAAGATGATGTGACTAATTTAGAAAATTCAATTGTTAAATTTGTGGAACCTAGAATCGCTGAGCTAAGTGAAACTAATATAAGGAATAAGTAACTTTGGATAGATTTAAAAACACAAAAGGATTTCTTAGAAAAGACCAAGAGAGAAATTGAACAACATCAAAGAGAATTTGATATCAAACAAGGTATCTATAGTCAAGCTGATGACCCCAAAGTGTCTAAGTTAGTTTCCCAAGAAAAAAATCAAATTTCAAGCCCTCTTGTCCAAGATAAAACTCATTTTTCTTATAGAAATCCCGCCTTTCCAAATGTTGTCACAAATACTTCCCAAATTATCCCACAAATTTCAAGATCTGGAAGTATGCTTGAGATTGAAGATGAATTATTGAAAGAAGTAAATGATCTAAAATATGTATTGAATAGACTTGAAGAACTGAAGATTAGGGAAGCTATCAATGTAAGAGATGAAAGGAAGAAGATGATTTATAACATGGAAATTTCTTACCACTCTAATAATGCTTCTACTTCAGTGCTATCAAATCCTACTACAATTAGCAAAACCTTGAATTTTTGTCTTGTTAATCCTGATACAAGTACTTGGAGTGATCCTATAGTAGCTAGTACATTTCCAATAGCTTCACATTCAAACACCTAGTCACAAGGTTTGAATGCAAGAAAATTTTCATCAAATGTAAACTCTACATTGAACATGAATCTATTGTCTTAGAAACCTTCTACATCTAAATTTCTAGATCAAAAGGAATTGGAATTATAGAAGGATGTTGAGTATCTTAGAGCAGAGATAGAAAGAATGAAAAACATAAGAATTAAGGATGTTATGAAAAATAGGATATAATTTCTCAAAGCATCTTATGGATTTATAAATCCTTTTTCCTCTAGTCTCAACTCTCAAAATTCACCTACCACTTCTGTCCAAAATATCCCAACAGTTGAATTCACAACCTCAACTCAAATAGGTCAAGGCATGCCTCAACCCAATACACAACCTCAAGTGAGCATTCCATAACAAAAATTGGGAGGTTATGGGTAGTATGAAAATTGTTAGCAATATAATCCCAATGTGCTCAATTAGGTGGGAAAAATTAAAACCCATAAGGAGGAAAAAATGTTGTCAACCAACATCAAAATGCTCAAGGAAACCCTCAAGTGAATCCAGTTATATGGAATTTTCCTACAAGAAGGCCTTTCCAATTTGAAAGGTATAGGTACTTGAACCTCACTGGTATCCTTGGATACCCTAACCCCATACCAAATGACATAAGAAATGTATTATTTAGATTCTTAGGAAATAATGCAATTTCAGGTGAAGATCACATGAGACATTTTCTGAATTTGGTTGATGATTTTGAATTAAATATGAGGATGTTTTTATGAAGCTATTCATGCAATCTCTGATAGATGATGCTAGTGATTGGTACAAAATTATACCTCAGGCTAGTATTGGATCTTGGGAAGAGTTTAAGAGGGTGTTTAGAGAACAATATGGTGAAAAAAATGATCCAAGGTTTATCATTAATGAATTCACCAGAATTACAAAAGGACACAATGAATTAGTTTAAGACCTTAACACTAGGTTCATGAAATTAATGAATAAAAATCCACAATATTTGAGACCTAGTAAACATATGTGTTTAGTATTATATTGTAATTCTTATGATCCCAAGATGGGTTATCAGTTGAGGGATAAAGATCCTCAATCCTTGAGGGATGCTTTCAAAATTTCACTACAAATTTGAAACAATAGAAAAGCTTATGGGAAAGCTAGTAAGAGGGATGATGTGAAAATCCTACAAAATCCTAAAGGGCATTCATCTAAGGTTGCACCTTCTAAGGAAAAACTTGAAAAATTCATGATTGTATTGAAGGATTTGAGTTACAAGGTAGAAAATAATGAAAAGGGTTTGTCTCAAGATAAGCCTAATTATCAAAGGAAAGATCAAATTCCTAAATTGTTAGATAAACTATATAACACAAAATTTCAAAATGACAAACCAATACAAAATAACCAAAGGATAATGCCTAATAAAGAAACATCTGATCCTCTAAGAAAAAATAATGAAAAATTTATCAAGGATAGTCCTTGGTGTATGATTTGTTAGTTTCCTCATTCTACTCAATAGTGCATGGTAGCAAAATCTATGCAAGAACAACAAGAACCATGTGATGATTGTGATTACTCACATATTAAAGATGAGGATGTGAATATGATGTCTCATAAGATATCTTTCACTTCTGATGAATATTATTCTGATGAATAATGTACAAAGATTGATGTTGATGATAAAATATGTGAGACAAGGGTATAACACCAACATGTATTATCTAAGGATGAAGAAGAGGAAGGTATGAATCTCAAAATGTTGAAACATCAAACTTTGATGTTAAACTTAGAAGACCTTCGAAAGAAGAGATTAAATCTCTATCAACTATTGTAATTGCTTAGGTAAAGAGAAATTACAATTTTAGGAGTAGAATAGTCAATAATGATCAAGGAAAGGCTGGTAGTATCTTTATTAAAGAACATAATAATGATAACAAAGATCAAAATACCTATAAGAGATGAAATTAAAATTAAAGGCAACGATGCACCTTGCAGAGGGAAAAGCTTAGAAAAGCCTACAAATCAAAAGAGAATAAGGATGTTGAATGTGCTTAGGAGATCAAGTCAAGTGATAGAGAAAAGAAGACCAATGGAGAAATTGTAACAATTTGTGACATCCCAAAGTACAATATAGTTGCCATGATTTAGATATTATCACAAGTCAAAAGTATCTGTTCCTCTACTAGAGATGACAAGGATTGAGGAACATAAAGAGAAGGTATTTTCCCTCACCAATGAAGCAACTACAACCTCTAATGAAATTAAGGCGAATAACCCACTTGAAAAGGGTAAAGAAAAATCAATAGGAATGGATCATGATAAAACAAGTAATGAAGTATCATAAGTCATTTTGGGTACTACTTTAAATGAATGTCCAAACCAAGTTGATTTGTTTTATGTGACTCCTCAAATGAACAACAAATTGATCAAAAACTGTATGATTGATTTAGGAGCTTCCAAAAATGTCATTTCCTTAATTATTATGCAAGAATTAGGGTTACAAGTGAATAGAGCATTTGGAAAATGCTTTGCTATGGACTCAAGAGAAGTTCCTATCATGGGCATAATAAAGGATGCACACTTCAATCTTGCTGCATTTCTTGAGAGGAACTATACAATGAATGTAATTATTGTTGACATTCCACCCCAATATGGAATGCTTCTATCAATAAAGTAGTCAACACTAATTAGAGGAAGTATTCAAATAGAATTCTCATATTCCATAATCCCTATAAATGGTAGGGATGTAAAGATAGATAGAGAAAAATATCTTCTTTCCTTATTGAGGATTTGCAACCAACAAAGCGTGTATATTTTTTTTTGATGTGGACATGGATAATTTTGAAGGGCACACAATCTGCTAAGAGGAAGGGTGAATCAATAGATCAAATCTATTTAAAATTCTTAACTTCAACACATATATCTAAACATGAAACTTGAATTTTCACTACTACTAACCAAGAAAATGAGCACACACCTAAGAACACCAAATATATGTGGAAAACCAAGATGGATAAAACCACGATGAGAATAGTTTCTTGGATCTACTATCCAAATCTAGCCTCATAAAGTAGGAATATAATTAGGGAATTTACAATATGAAGTAGGCACCAACCTACTGGAGACACCAATCCAAAAATGTATTTGTAGGAAAAAACCTACTAGAGACACCAATCCCCAATATAATGATCTAAGCACCAGATCTATGAGTAGAATAATATTCCTACAAAAATACAATGATAAAGCTTGCAGACCTTTAGTGCCGATTAAAAAACTTAAAAACTCTTTGAAATTGATTCAAACACTCCACTACACTTGTTAAGATCTTCTAATAATGACACAAAAATTGAGATGCTTCACATTGAATAACACATGTTTGCACAATCATCACCTTGTATATCCATTCATCACCTTCTTCGATTAATTTCACACTATGCATCTACACAAATGTATGATTATATACAAGAAATTACATTAACATTACTCCATGTCGGCTAGGGGTCCATAATTAACCGAGATGAAATAAGGTGGACCTAAATGTGATTTACATGAAACGTCAGCCCTAAATCAAATTTGTTACAACCAAAAGAACACAATGTCGTGCACTTCCATATGAACCTTAACTAGGTCCTATATTAACACCACATGCTAACTTTGAATGCCACACATTACTAGCCATTACAACATAGTTCTTGAACACCAATTGATTGATTGACAAGCACATATAGCCTTTTTTCACTTCACAATTCTTTCATGCTAAGCATATCTTCCTGTGTTGCGAAAAAATGTATAGTTGAACATTTTTTTACGCTCACTTGAGTCTCTCTCATGGAATTTGGCTTGATTTTCCCTAGATTTAATGTTGTAATGTGGTAAACACATTCACATTAGGTCTTGGACCCTTGCGAATCATTAAGAATTCTAGGATGTCTTATAAAAGTGTTGAGAAGTGTTGTAACCCACTATCACACTTTTCTAGGACCCTTTCAATATAATTTACTTAAATAACTTCTTTTTACCACTTACCAAGTCTTATTTCAAAGTGTTGTAAAGAGTTGTAACAAATTCTCACACTTTTCTAGGATTTTTTTCATCACTAATTCAACCCTTTCTTATGTTTAAATGACCCCTTAATGCAATTTTTGACCCTACTTAAGTGTATTTTTGAGAATATTCCCATTAAAAATTATTAAATTCACTTTAATTCCTGACACCCATTAAAATTTCCCTGGTGGGACTAAGTTGCCACCTGGGGCGACTTAGTCCCACTAGGCACAAAAATCAAAATAATTTCAAAATTTTGGTAGGATTTTATTCTCTTAACCTTAAGGTTGGCCTGTGATGTGTTATTTTTGGGAAATATTGGAAAATCAAGTATAAATAAAGGGTTTTCCCCTCATTTTGCATCTCCTAAATTCCCCATTCATTATTCAAGCAATTCATTCATTTACTTAATCATTCTCAAGCATTCTAAGCATTCTAAGCACTTTCAAACATCCATTGGAGCATCTTGTTGCATATCTTCAGATTTCTACATCAAGGGTTTGATGAGTTTGTGAAATTTCATGTTATTCATTCATCATTATCTCTTTATTTCATTTCATTATCTAGGGTTTGATTGCCAAATTGGGGTTTAACCAAGGAAAACCCCTATACTCTAGCCCTTAACCCTTTTTCCCCTCTTTACATGTGTGTTTGAAGGTCCTGTATGAATATTTGTTAAAGAGTTTGGTAAAAAAAAATCAAAGTCATAAAAGTCAACAAAGTCCTAATTGAAGCTTGGAGACCTTTTTCAACCCGTTTGCTACAAAATCTGAACCAGATACCTGTCAGGAAGGGAAGTGCAGACCAAAAGCTACAGATTCCTTTCCTAAATTTCTTGAGATTCCTAGGTGGACTAAGTCACCATCTGTGGAAAATTAGTCCCACTACCAGGCCTGAAAAGTTATTTTTACATTTTTGAGTACCCATTTGGCATAAATCTATTCCGCTAGAATCTCCCCGAAACAGGACTAAGTCACCCAGCTTGGCGTAAGTGCCCCAGTTAGCTTTTCCAATCAAATATATAGGATCTAGAGCCTCTCCACATAAAATTTTTGTTTCCAGGTGCACCTCTCTAGTCTTGTTTAATTCTGTTATTGTTTACTTGCATTCTTAGGTGTTTTTGCATATCACAATGTGTTTTCAAACAAGTTGCATTTCTTAAGTTTTTCATTAATAAATCATTCCTTTTATCAGTTCTTTGCATTTAGGACATTGAATTTAGTCATATTTCAATCATACTAGCATTAGTATTTAGTGAACCTCCAAGTTTTTTGTGGGATACCTTTCTCCTTTTAGGTGAAAAGCCCTAGAAGTGTAAGAGAGCAACCTCCTACAAAAATTTGTAGTTCATTTTGGTGAACCCAACTTTTGAACACTTTCTTTTTGATTTAAAGTGCATTTTCATCCTAGGTTTAACTTGCATCAACATTGCATTAGGTGTTGCATTGTTTAATTCACATCCTAAGGTTTTAAAAATTGCATTAGTGAAAAACTCATAGAGCTTGCATTTTTGCATTTTATTTCATTAGAAAAGAACAAAATTCTTCATTTTCATACTATAGCTGCATCTGAAAATCTAAAAAACATCAAATTTTATTTAAAAATTCTAAGAAAAACTCAAAAAAATCATCACTAGGACTAATTCACCACACTGGGTGACTTAGTCCTTCTGCACATTTTGCACTATACTTTTTGACATTTTTTAAGCATTTTCTGCATTTTTATTTTTTGTTATTCAATTGCTGTTATAGTTTCCAAAATTGTAGTTATTAGCATTTTATTACTCTTAGTTTTATTGTATTTTAATTCACAAGCATTTAGAAACCTTTGCATGAGTGTTTGTTGTCATATTGCTAATACCTTAGTGAGAAGAAGCTCAAGACTCATGTTATCCCATGATAATACACTTGTTGTGGATCTTGGATTGTCTAACACTTCCACTCCTAGTATTGCAACTAGTACACTAGGCATGGACCCTACCTTTAACAAAGCTTTTCCTTCCAATAACATGCAAGTTGACACACAAAATGATCACATTCCGCAAGAAAAAGTCATTAAAATTCATGAAGACTTAACACATCTTCAACATAACTTATGTCTTGAAAACATTTCAACCATTGTGATTCCTGCTATAGAAAACATCCATCACTTGATTGAAAGTGATGAAGGCCTAAACGTTATGAAACAAATTGCTGAGATATACCAAAAACATGCTCTTTCCACCTTTAGTACATCCCAACCAGCAAACACTATGGTTAGTCAAGGAGGAACTACCACTCCTCCTCCTTCAACAGTAGCATCCATACCTACCTATACCACTCCTCAAGTCACAACCACAATGCAATAGGTTAGCAATGCTATACCTTCCTCGACTATTCTTGCTAGCATTCCTAATTCTTATGTGGGATTGCATGTTCTCTCCTCTTCCACCATACCATCTATAAGCATTCCATTCACTTTCCCTACCACTACATACACTCCATCACCACTTTCCCTTCCACCTCATACCACTTAAACTGACCCTCTCATAACACAAATTTTCCAAACCATCTCCTCCATACAAAAACAAATATCCACCATAAACGAAAACTAGAATGGACTACCCATCTATTGTGTTTGTAGCAGCCCACTATCTCTAGAAATACCGCGAACACTGATGCCACAAGGAATAGAGATGCTGAGATTTGAGAAATATGGTGGGAAGAGAGATCCTATCATGTTAATTCTTACACATCCCTATGTAGTGACTTTGTCCTTGACGATAAACTGTTAGCCAAACTGTTTCCTAGGACTTTAAAAGGCACTGCCTTAGAGTGGTTTTCATCCTTACCAAAAAAAATAATTCATTCATTCAATGAACTAGTTGATGCATTTATAAATCATTTTCAAGTGCATATAAATCCAAAGAAGACATTGGCCAATTTGATGAGATGTAAACAACATGAAGAAGAAAAAAAACTGATTTTATCTCACGATATCAATCACTTTACTCTCAAATCGATGCCAAGATTCTCGATCCACATCTTGAAAAGATGTTTATTGAAAACTTGCAAACTCAACTTCAGGATAAACTCACAATGACAAAATTTCCCTCCTTTATGCACTTGTGTACCACCCTTTGGGACTATCACAATTCAATTAGTTGTCATGATGCAAAGTCCACTTCTAACGAAGCTGAAAAATCTGAACATGGCACTTCAAACAATTCAGAACCCTTTAGAAAACAAAACAAAGGATTTTACAGTTCAATCCTCCTCAACAACCAACTCAACCCATCAAAAACCAAGTAGCAGCTGTTAAAGCCGCGATGCATTATAGTTATGGAGATCCAAAATGATAGTTTACACCTTTACCAGACACTCTTCATAACACAATGTCACAACTTTTACAGAAACAAATGACTACTTTACCTACTGTTAAACCATTGGATCCTACTAAGAATTTACGTCCAACCTTTAAACCCAATGCTTATTACCATTATCATAGACAAAATGGACATGAAATAGAAAATTTTAAGCATCTTAAACACCTTGTGCAAGACCTCATTGATTCTTGCCGTCTATCCATTTCAAATGTTAATGTTCAAAGCGATAAGTCTATTGCCCCACCCAATCAAAATTTGCAAATTTTCACCGATCCAATGCCCAAACATAATGTTTTATTTTTCAAAGCTAGTGAAAGTCAAAAAAATGATGTGATGAATGTTCATATAGCTATTGAACATCCTGATCCTATTCTACATACCACTACTACTAATCCTATGAATGAAATGGTAGGTGCGATAGATGTTATCCATCGTAAGGGACAACCTAAGAAATCTCTTGATATTACTTTCTCTTCTAAGGACATCTTTCCAAATCTTTCTAATGGTCCTCTTTACATAGTCGACCATATTTATGATAAACTCACTAATGGGATACTCATAGATCCCACTTGTGGAGAGAATGTGGCCACTAAGGAATTTTTGGTATTACATGATCTTTATCAAGACATGATTATGAAAAATTGAGAGGATGGATCAAAACACACAATGGTTTTTCTTGCCCTACGATAGGATCAATTCATCCTTCCATTACAGATAGGACCTAAAATAGTGAATGTTACATTCTCCATCATCATGCAGTCAAACCACTTTTGTTTGCGGCTAGGCCATCCATGACTTCACTCAATGAAAGCTATCCCTTCGGTCATACACAAATGTTTAAAGTTTTTGTTAGACAATGAAATATTAAATATTCACTATAGTGGCTTTAACCCTTTGTCTTCTAAAGGAAACTTCTCCTTAAAATCCTTTTTTCCAGAGCCTATGGAACCTATCACACCTCGCAAAGACTTCTTTTTTATTGCTTACCAAAAATTTAAAGCAAAGAAAATTGCTGAATTATCTCTCCGCAACATGTCCCCGTCCACTTCTGACAATCCTATTCTAGATGAAAGAATGCTTCAACCTAAACAAGAACCAACCCCTCAACCTCAACCAACACCCAAAACTTCCCCCACATCGTCTAAACAACTACACAATAATGATAACAACCCCGTCTTACCTCCTCATATAAAACAAGTTTATAAAGCAAAGGAGAAAGTGGATGAACCTTCCATGGTTTCTTTTGTTCCTTCCCTTAGGGATGAAAAACAACCATTGGTTGATCAACCCACTCCTTCACAAGCACAACTTGAAAATAAAACCAAAAGAAACATAGGAGCTAGGGAGCTAGGGAGTAGACGTCGTGCCCTTGCTTGCAAGTTACAAGATGCCAAAAATAAATAAAATAAAAATCCGCACTTGATAGAAGAAATGGATGCCAATCATCCTCCCCAATCACAACAAAATGATCCAATACAACAACCACAACCTATGGTACACCCTTCATTGGACATTATCATCCATCCTCTTGTTGTGATTAATTTGGATGATGATGATGAGATCACTAAAATAGACGAAGAGGTGCATAATAATCTGAATACATTATTTTCCTCTTCCATTAGTTTAAATGAAAAATATTCTACAAGTGTAGAAGTTGGTACTTTCCCTAGTTCAGCACTTGCACTTGTCCCTTTGGCTAGTTTCCCACCCTTGGTACATCATGAACATGCCTGGGAGGCAGATGACTTGCTTAATGGTTGATTTGCATTTTCCTTACTAGTATTTTGCATTTTCTTTTTCTTTTGTGTGTGTGCCTGTGCGTATCGTGTTCCCCCGTAACATGACGTTTGATGTTCTCTCTTTGTGAAATTCTTCTATTTTTACCTTCGTTCTTCTATATGTCGTACATTTCTTTTGCCTTTGTCTTTTTTTTTTTCTTGTGTTTTCCTTTTGGGGATGATGCAAGGTATTGAGATCGAAATGTCTCTTTCATGTTGACCCAAAAGGATGGTTTTCCTTTTCTTTTTCTTGTGTTTTTCTTTTGGGGATGACACAAGGCATTGAGACTGAAATGTCTCTTTCATGTTGACCCAAAAGGACCCTTTTCTTGTGTTTTCCTTTTGGGGATGATGCAATGAATTGAGACTGAAATGTCTCTTTCATGTTGACTCAAAAGCTTTTCCTTTTCTTTTTGCTTGTGTTTTCCTTTTGGGGATGATGCAAAGTGTTGAGACACCCTATCTCTCTTCCATGTTGACCCAAATAGGACCTTTCTTTTTCTTTGTTTTCTCTCTCTTTGTGTCTTTCTTCCAGTTCTATGTATTCGAGGAATGATGACAGTTTCAAGATCTCTAAACAAAACATTGCAGCAAAGAACATAATGACCCCAAATCCATAGATCCCTTATGTTTTTAGTGTTTTCATTTTGGGAGCAACCCCTTTCCTTTTTCTTCCTTTCCTTCACATGACGTAGCCTTACTCAAAAACATATGACTTGGCATAAGGGTTTTCCAAGTTGGCTCTCATGTCTTATTTCTTTTTGCATTTTTCATTTGCTACTTTAAAGAAAATTTTCACAGTACAATGTGTAGCAATTCCTTTAAAGTGGGGGCATACATTGGCATTATCATTTTGCATTTTTTTTTCTTGTTTCTTAGTGTAGCTTTCTTACTTCATAAGATGCATTTTGTCACTTTGTGGATGACATTTGGTGTAGTGTCCTTCATGAGTGTGATCTATCTTAGCATATTACATTCCTATTACTGGCTTGATGCAATGCACTGAATCCCCTTAGTTGCAAATTTTCTATTCTTTGATCAGTCCTCTCTTGGAGACATTAGACACAATGTTCCCTAAGTTAAAAACCTTGCATGAACTAAGCAAGACTCCTTTGAACATATTTTTCATGTTGCATTTTGTATTTGTTATATGGCCACTTTGCATAACACAACTTGCATGCCTATAGCGCCATCACGTTTGTTCATGATCTCCAAGCATACAAAGTTTTGCTTCTCTTGTGAAGCTCAAAATGTCATTTTATTTTTTGGCACCTTATTAAAGTTATCAAGAGGTATAAATTTGGTATGACTGAGGGGGAAGCCCATTTCGAGGCATGAATTCTCCCCATAGCCACCTACATGTGTGTGAGTGCATACCAACCATGAGTGTATGTTTCTCACCTTTTAAGCCTTCTCACTCGATGCACAACCATGGGTTTCATCACATTAGATTGATTATACATTTCTTTTTCTAGACAAAAAACCTATATTTGATCCACAATGAGATGGAAAAATGGTCGAATCTTGATCCAACTTTCTTTATTTTCTTTCAACTTCTCTCTTTCAATATTTTTCATCATTCTCATGTGTGTTACTTTGTACTTATGTTTGGTTTTCCATGGGATCTTGATCCTGGGGCTTGATCATCCCTCTTGATTGTTGTCATCTCATCTCACCAAGAATTGGTGCATTTGGATCCCTCTCGATATGCATATTGGGCTAATTTAGTGTGAGTTTGAAGCAAGTTCATCCTCTCACTAAAGTGGGGGCTTAATGTGTCACCAAAAAATGTATATTTGGAAATTTTTATGCTCACTTGAGTCTCTCTCATGGAATTTGGCTTGATTTTTCCTAGATTTAATGTTGTAATGTGGTCAACACATTCACATTAGGTCTTGGACTCTTGAGAATCGTTAAGAATTCTAGGATGTCTTGTAAAAGTGTTGAGAAGTGTTGTAACCCACTTTCACACTTTTCTAGGACCCTTTCATTATAATTTACTTAAATAACTTCTTCTTACCACTTACCAAGTCTTATTTCAAAGTGTTGTAAAGATTTGTAACAAACTCTCATGCTTTTCTAGGCTTGTCATCACTAATTCAACCCTTTCTTATGTTTAAATGACCCCTGAATGCACCTTTTGTCCCTACTTAAGTGTATTTTTGAGAATATTCCCATTAAAAATTATTAAATGGACTTTAATTCTTGACACCCAATAAAATTCCCCTGGTGGGACTAAGTTGCCACCTAGGGTGAGTTAGTCCCACTGGGCACAAAAGTCAAAACAATTTCAAAATTCTTGGCAGGATTTTATTCTCTTAACCTTAAGGTTGGCCTATGATGTGTTATTTTTAGGAAATATTGGAAAATCAAGTATAAATAAAGGGTTTTCCCCTCATTTTGCATCTCCTAAATTCCCCATTCATTATTCAAGCAATTCATTCATTTACTTAATCATTCTCAAGCATTCTAAGCACTTTCAAGCATCCATTGGAGCATCTTGTTGCATATCTTTATATTTCTACATCAATGGTTTGGTGAGTTTGTGAAATTGCATGTTATTCATTCATCATTCTCTCTTTATTTCATTTCATTATCTAGGGTTTGATTACCAAATTGGGATTTGACCAAGGAAAATCCCTATACTCTAACCCTTAACCCTTTCCCCACTCTTTGCATGTGTGTTTGTAGGTCTTGTATGCAAATTTTTCAAAGGGTTTTTTCAACAACTCATCAAAGTCATCAAAGTCAACAAAGTCCTAATTGAAGCTTGGAGACCTTTTTCAGCCCGTTTTCTACAGAATTTGAACTAGACACCTGTCAAGAAGGGAAGTGCAAACCAAAACCTACAGATTCTTGTCCTAAATTTCTAGAGATTCCTAGGTGGAATAAGTCACCATCTATGGTGAATTAGTCCCACTACCAGGCCTGAAAAGTGATTTTTACATTTCTGAGTACCCATTTGGTAGAAATCTATTCCGACAGAATCTCCCTGAAAAAAGACTAAGTCGCCTAGCTTGGAATAAGTGTCCCAGTCAGCTTTTCCACTCAAATATGTAGGATTCCAGAGCCTCTCCACATCACATTTCTATTTCCAGGTGCACCTCTCCAATCTTGTTTAATTTTTTTTATTGTTTACTTGCATTCTTAGGTGTTTTTGCATATCATAATGGGTTTTCAAAAAAGTTGCATTTCTTAAGTTTTGCATTAATAAATCATTCCTTTTATCATTTCTTTGCATTTAGGACATTGCATTTAGTCATATTTCAATCATACTAGCATTAGTATTTAGTGAACCTCAAAGTTTTTGTGGGATACCTTTCTCCTTTTAGGTGAAAAACCCTAGAAGTGTAAGAGAGCAACCTCCTACAAAAATTTGCGGTTCAATTCTGAAAGCTATGGAATATGATAGAACATGTGTGGACATACTCTCCATTCAAACCATAGAGCCAAACTCGCCTTCAAGAAGAAATTCTGAACATAATTGTATTGCTAAAGAAATATCTCTGCCCTAAGAAACTGAACTGAAACATTCCACAATAGACTTCTAGATCCTTCTATCAATATGAATAGATGTAGTATGATACTAATGATAACATTCAACTTATTTTTATCAATATAAATTGCAATATATAATTTCACATCAACTCAAAATGATATGGCATTATAGTTACATTTAGTTCTCATTGATCTCTTGAAAAGATTCCTTTGACATCAATGACAACCTTTTTCAAATAATATTCCCCTTTGTCATTGATGGAAAAAAAAATGATGGCCACACATGAAGACATATATAATATTGAGAAATATAGTATTTTGAGTTCCACTTCCTCCCCTTTGAAGTAAATCGCAAAGGTCAACACTCCCCCTTTGCATTTTTGATACTCTGCTCAATCTAGAAACTTGTTTCCCAGATATAATCCCCTTGAGTCCATACTGCACTGCTTTTGAGGATATTTTGCAAGAACACCAAGATTTCTTGTCATAGGGAGACCAAGATCACACCTCAACATGTACTTCCTCTTGATTTAAGAGGAGGCAGAAAAAAATCTCAATTTCTTGTGGATAAACTCAAAAGTATCCTTAGGAAGTCATTTTGTGAAAATATCTGCTACTTGCTCCTTGTTTTCAACATACTCTAACTTCAACTGCTTTTATGCAACTTTCTCCCTCAAAAAAGATACTTTATTGCAAGACAAATTTTCCTTGAATGCATTACCAGATGATTTGATATGTTTATAGCATTGGTATTATCACAAAGAATGGAAATAGGTTCATCAACCTCAATATTCATCTCCTTCAAGTTCTGTTTCATCCATAACACCTGAGTGCAACATGAAGTTGCCACAATGTATTCTACTTCTATTGTAGATAAGGAAACCCAATCTTATTTCTTGCTCAACCATGATACAAGATTGTCACCAAGAAAGAAAGCTCCACCACTTGTGCTCTTCTAGTCATCTATGCTTCCTGCCCAATATGCATTTGTGTATGCAGTTAAAGTGAAGTTTTCACTCTTAAGATACTGCAAACCAAAATCCATTGTAGCCTTCAGATACCTAAATACACTTTTCATAGATTTGACATGAGTTTCCTTAGGTGCTTCTTGAAATCTAGCTACCATTTCAACTGCTTGCATTATATATGGTCTAGATGTAGTCACATACAATAAACTACCAATCATGGACCTATACAAGGTCTGGTCTACTTGAGAAGATTCATCATCCTTACTTGACTCACATTCGGTTACCATGGGTGTACCTACTGGTTTGCATTATTCCATCTAAAAATTATTTAATATTTCCTTTATATACTTGTTTTGAGAAATGAATATCCCTTTGTTTGACTAAGAAACTTGCAAACCAAGGAAGAAAGACAATTCACCAAGTGTTGACATTTCAAACTCACTTTGCATTTCATTCCAGAACTCCTTGCACATATCATCATTGTTTCCTCTAAAGATAATGTCATCAACATAGAAAAAAATAATTAACAACTTGCCTCCTATTTTTATATACAAATTTCTATCCGCACTACCTCTTCAAAACCCTTGCTATAGAAGATACTTGTCTAACCTAGAATACCATTCTCTAGGAGCTTGTTTGAGTCCATAAAGAGCCTTCTTCAATTTTTGCACAAAATTCAGATTATTTGGGTATTGAAAGCCTTCTGGTTGCTCAATGTAAACTTCCTCTTCTAACTATCTATTCAGGAATGCATACTTCACGCTCATCTAATACACTTTAAAATTATTGAATGCTAAAAGAGCCAAAAATATTCTAATTTCCTCTAGTCTTGCTTTCAGAGCAAATGTCTCTTCAAAGTCAATTCATTCAACCTGAGCATATCCTTTACACACAAGTCTAGATTCATTCTAGATCACTTCTCCATATTTGTTCAAATTATTTTTGAAGACCCACTTAGTAATAATAAACATTCTTGACTTTAGGTCTTGGAACTAGTTCCTAACTTTAATTTTTCTTTATTTGAGTCAATTTTTCCTCCATAGCTTCTACCCATCCTTTCTCTTTTCTTTCATCAGTATAGGACCTTGGTTCAATATGTGATAGTAATGCAAAATATACCTGTTCATTTGATCTTTTAGTATTTCTCTGGAGATATCTTTATCTTCTTCATAATTAGAGTATCCATCCTTATTCATGAAGAAACTCTTTCATTTCTTTAACCTTTTTTCCCTTTTTAAAATGATTTATTTCCATATTTTTTCTCAACATTGTTAGAGTCCTTATAAGGAAACTTAGCCATAAAATGTCATACTTCACCATAGTGAAAACATTTGAAAGGTAACTCACCTTTTTAATTTTTGGAACTTATATGTAACTTTCTAACAAAGTTTGCTTCCTCCAAATCTGATCCAACATTAGAATCTAGATCAAATTTCTTCTTGGATTCTCTAAATGCAACCTCTTTCCTTATTGAGTTTTCCCTATCAAACCTCATTTCATATCTATTCAAGATTTTATGTAATTCAATCATTTTAAGGAATTCAAATCTTTAGCTTCTTGAACATCAAAAACTTTAGAATCAATCCTTCTAGGAAGAGATCTGAGTACCTTTTTCATAACCATGCTTTCTTTCAATTCCTCACCAAGACCTCTGACAGAGTTGAAAACTTCATCAACTTGGAGCAGGAATGTGGCAATGATTTCTCCCTCCTTCAATTTTAGACTTTCAAATTGAGCTCTATGAGTTTGAAGCTTTGCTTCTTTCACCTTGTCATCTCCTTCACAAATGGTGTGCAATTTACCCCATACTTTCTTTGTTGTTTTGCACTGCATGACCTTCAAAAATTTAGAGTTAGAAAAACCACACAACATAACATTCCTAGCCTTGGAATTATTTTCACAAGCCTTCTTTTTGGCTAGATCCCTTAGAGGGTTTTCAAGAATATCATATCAATTGCAACTGATTTGTAAATGCCAAGAGCTAGGGCCATCAAGTATGCCTCCATCCTCACTTTCTAGAATGCATAATTCGATCAATCAAAGAGTGGTTCCTTATTCTTAGGAAATCCTTCTTGTGTCATAGAGTGTGCCATCTCTAATCTACCTTAAACTAATTAAGCTTCTTCAAAGGAAATTGAATATGATACTAACGAAGGGCACACAATCTATTGAGAAGGGAGGTGAATCAATAGATCAAATCTATTTAAATTATAAAATTCAACACATATATCTAAACATAAAACTTGAATCTTCACTACTATTAATCAATCAAATGAGCACACACACATGAGAACACTAGATATATGTGGAAACCCAAGATGAGAAAACCATGGTGAGAATAACTGCTTGGATCTACTGTCCAAATATAGCCTCACAAAGAAGGAATATAATAAGGGAATTTATAGTATGAAGTAGGCACCAACCTACTAGAGACACCAATCCCAAAATTTATTTTTAGGCACCAACCTATTGGAGACACCAGTCTCTAGTACAATGCTCCAATCACCAGTTCTATGAGTAGAATACCAATCCCATAGAAATAGACTAATACATCTTGCAAACATTCAATGCCAATTACATAGCTTACAAAATGTCTAAACTTGATTTAGATACTCTACTACTCTCCTTAAGATCTTCTGATAATCATGCACAATAATCGAGATGATTCACATGTTGAACACCAAAAATACTGAGAGGGGGGTGAATCAATATTCCTTTAAACCAATTAAACATAAGCCATCCAATTATCAAAATATAAATAACTGCAATGATGAAAGAAAGCATGAATACAACCAAAAAATCATATGACACATGAACACTAGTATTTTTACATGAAAAACCCAAAAAGGGAAAAACCATGGTGAGGGTTAGCTCACAATATATTATATCTAGATATAAGATATTATAGAAAGTCTCACTACTAGGTTATGACACACTGTCTAGAAAAAGGATCACAACCCACATAGAAAGAAAAAATAAGGGTTGGAAACACTGCCTATTTGAAATGATATAATAGCATTATTGATGATGTTTTCTACACAACAACAACTTAGACAAAATATAATATCCTATCTCTCTTGAAAGGTAAATCTCTATCAGCAAGCCTCAAGAGATAACCCCAAGGTCTCTAATGTCAGGTCTTAACAATGCATAAACAACTTAGTGATAAATATGAAAATGCTGGTAATCACAAAGGGACCTTACTACAAGAAAATATTGAATCTTTAACTTATCAGATCTAACAATATGACGATACTTCAATCCTAAATCTAACCCAGATAATAAAGAAATAACAAAAGGTTAGGGTTTTAGAGAGATTCCTAAATTTAACTACTCCTAAGATTAACAATGCAAATGATGAAATACTTGAAATGGACCAATCCCTCATTAACTAATTTTTGCTTAACGTAGATAAACCTGTAATCTTATAGAAACAGTGCAATATTCTAAGGGTATTAAGATTTTTAGATTATGAACATTCATCCAAGACAACCCAATTGCAATTGAAATGAATAAATCTCCACAATTGAACTAAGCACAATGAATATAAAAGTCCAGGCTAACTTTGCAAATCAACTAACAATCAACTAGTTGCAAAAAGTATGGACCAGAGATTGCTGCAAACACTTCAAGCATCAAATTATGAACACCATTGAATCAGATCTAACATACATCTAATAATCTTGAGAAATTTTAAAGATAGAATCATAAGAACCATGCAAGATAAGTCAACACAAAAGAGATCACCAGAAAATCACAATGTCTTCAATTGTATTGAATCACCAAATTACAACAACAATTCCAATGTTTTGTTACAACATTTGCTTAGAAATTGACTAACTTCTATCTCAGCTCTACTGCTTAATTCGCTCTAAGAACTATCTGTCTTTCTATTCTATGTTCTCTATTCTATCCCTTATAAATGAGGAAAAATGCCAAATTTATAGGAACCCCAAAGCATGTCGGCCTAGCAAGGGTTTACAATCATAAAATAGCCATAAACAAGTCGGCCCAAGGAGAATTCAAAATAAAACAAATTAGCATTAAATGCTTGAACTCAATCTAGGTCAGCCTGGGATCTTCAATGTAATTCAAACCAATGCATGAAAAATAATAGGGAAGCACAAAATTTGATGTAGCCTTGCATTAAATGCCTCCCGCCTTATCCTGAGCACACCTCCTTATCCTGTACTATCAAGAATGCCCTCCAAGTCAACCAAGGGGTGGAGTAACCAGTACTTGAATTTCTCCTTTAATTGAATTAATTTCATCTCCAAAACTTCCCTGACGACCCAGTTAAATTCAACCTGCTCTCAACAAAAACCACCATCAATAATATCCATTATAACATGAAGGTCAGAATTACCCCATCACAAATAACATATTCATCATTCAAACAAATCCAAGCAAAGATCGAAATCAACCCAAAAAAATCATTAAATCGCCTTCTACATAGTTCGGGATTTCAAGCCAACTGCGGAATCGAGGCCAGAAAGGGATTTTGGGGAAATCCAAGCTAGAAAGGAATTTCGAGGAAATCTAGGTCAGGCGGATTCTGGTGAAATAAGCACAAAATCAACAATGGATCATTAAAATGCAGAAAAGATGTAGATAATCTTGTGTAATTTATCAATTAAAATCATGGAATGACAAGTATTTAACATTAAACTCATCCAATTCACCCAATTTTGAAGTTCCACAACGCTTCCTAGAAAATTTGAAAAAAATTGGCTGGACCAGATTTTCGCAAAAATAACAATACCGCATGAACTTCAGGAATACGAGGGGAAGAAGGATAAATCAGGAAAATTTGGGATCGATGGAAATCCGCAAAGAAGGCAGGATTCCAGATTTTCAACGCATTCCGGGAAAACGGAGGGGGAAAGGAAACTCAGAGAAATCCACCAACGCAGGAAAATCCTGAAGCTGAAGGAAAACCTGAATATCGACAATCTAACACGATCTCACTCAAATTGATCGAAGATCAGAAATTTGAGGACCCTGGGCACAAAACCAGCTTAACCTGAACCTCCCATAGATCTTCTTGGAATCCTAGGTTCATTCAAAAGAAAATTAAGATGCAATGGGGATGCCCTAGGTTTGAAACCCTAAATTTTAACCATGAACACATAGAGCAAGCCACGAAATGCCCAAACACACAGGAATTCAAACTCCAAGCAAGGAAACATGTACATACCATTTGATGAAGTGGAAATTGATCATGGCAACAACAGACAACAATCCGAACACCCGAGCAAGCAAATCAATGAATCCAAATCACCTAATCCCAAATGCAAAATAAATACACAACGAAAGATGGGAGCAAATGGTGCAAAATTCGCTTAAACTTAACCAAACTCATAGCGGAGATCGAACCAAGGTGCAATAATGAAGCCAACAAAATAAGCTGGAGAAGTTTGGAAACCCAACGAAACAACGAACTTCTAGAAAAATCTGGCCCACGCGGAATTTGGTGAAGACCAAAAATTCCTAAACCATCGCGTTTAGTCAGAGTCTGAATGAAATATGGGAAAATCCGAATGGGGTGGAAAATCCTGAAATAGTACAAAAACTTGAACTTGGACCAAAACTTAATATTTTCAATATACGACTTAAGGGGGGGTCACTTAGGAAAGCAAGAAGAACACTTTAAGCTCATGCCAAGGCAATGTAAATCCACAAAATCAAAGGGCCAAAAAAATAAGAGTGAAAGCAAAAGAGGGTCCTTGCTTTCAGCGGGGCGTGTGTGCAAAAACTGCACAACAAATGGTGATTCTGCTAGGAAAATGCTCTAAAGCATTTGATGATGAACAAGAATCATGAACCCAAAATCTCTAGTTTCGATCTCACCATCAGAAAAATAAATCAAAATACAAGATTAAAAAATGAAAACCAAAGGTGGACTGAACCTTCTATAGACTGAAAATCCAATTGTGTGCATATGAGTTCATTTCACTCCTTGAGCTACTGTAGAAACCAAGTTCAATCAGGTCAAGCTACGCAAAGATTCTAACTCCAAAAGAAACTTGGATAGAGCCTTACTGCCAGTCAGGCATCTATAGCCTCGACAAGGTTATCGCTGTGACTCCCGAACATAGCTCTATTGCCAGCCAGACATTTATAGCCCCGATAGAGATATTTAGATACCCCTGATAAGTTGAATTCATTCTTTTGATTTTCAATATTTTCTCTTTTCTTCTTTTGATATTATTTTCTTTTCATTTCAACCTGTGAACAATGAAGTTCACACTTAGGGCTGAGAACCACAGTGGCGCTGAAGCAGAAATAAGATTTTTCACCTGACAAGACCTCACAAGGATCCTACCGCAACTTCAAGATTTTTAAGATGTATAAAAGATATAAGATTTTAGAATACTTCAAATTCAAATCAAATCAGTGACCCATCCTCTTTAAATCATACATTTAGACTGCATGATGATAACAAAAACCTCAACCATCCTTCCAAGACACAAGATTAAAGTTCATCAAGGAAATACTCAGAAAAATCCCAGACAAAAGAATATTTGCTATGCAGGTGCAACACATTCCGAAGAAAACAAGAAAACCTCTAAAGCAAGAGCAGAGCAAAAAAAAACCAAACCGAAAGAAAAACCTAAACTAATGCAACCAAAACAAAACAAAAGAAAGCAAAAAGGAAAACCTACTCTAACCAAAGAAAAACAAGTCAGAAGGAAACCTACTCTAACTATGTACAGGAAAAGAGCTGAAAATATCTCAAGATTGGAAATAATGCTTCAAATACTGCTCATTGATAGGCAGTGGGATATCCTCCCCAGTGAGAGTTTTCAAGCAAAAAGAATTATCTCCCAGGATCTCTGAAATATGGTAAGGGCCAAGCCAAAGTTTTTCAAATTTACCATGCTCCCCCTTACGGTCATGGGCTTTATCCCAGTATCGAACCAAGTCAAAGATCCGAAAGGATTTTACCTTGGCTCTTTTATCAAACCACCTTTTGACTACACCCTGATGTTTAGAAAAGTTTTCTAAGGCTTCATCTCTTCTTTCTTCAAGGTGTAACAACTCCTGTAGGTGGGCCTCACGCCTATTTCCTTCATCATAATATTTATTAATGAACTATAAAGTGGGGATCCTTAATTGAATTGGAAATACAGGTTCCAGGCCATACACAAGATGATAAGGGGAGGTCCCTATGGAAGTCTTCTGTCTTGTGTGATCTTCCCACAGAGAAAATATAAGTTGAGTGTGCCAATCCTTGGGATTCTTCTCTAGTAACTTACAGATGACTGTCAAGAGGTTTTTATTGGAAGACTTAGCCAACCCATTACCTTGTGGATAGTAATTATATGAAAAATTTATTATAATCCCATGATCAAAGGCCCAATTGGAAAATTTCAATGATGCAAATGCAAGACCATTATCATAAACTAAAGATAAAGGACATCCAAAGTGATTGATAATACTTGATTCAATGAAATCTATTACCACTTCAGAAGTACACTATTTGCATGCAAGAGCTTCAGTCCATCGTTTAAAGTAATCAATAATGGTGAGAATATACCTGTGACCAGCAGAAGAAGGTGGATTGATGGGACCTATGAATTCCATCCCCCACTGTGCAAAAGGTTTTACCTCAAAGACCGACTTAAGTGGAAGAGCTGCATACTTCTCTCTGGTTGCTGCAGTCTGGCATACATGGAAAGTTCTGACATGACTGTGTGTATCCTTGAACAATGTAGGCCAATAATAACCAACCCTTAGAATCTGGTTTGCAGTAGAATGTGTAGATCCATGACCAGTACCATATCTATTGTGAAATTCAACCATGACTCTCTCAGCTTCTTGTCTTCCTAAGCACCTCAAGTAGATACCTTCATGATTTTTCTTATATAGAACAACCCCTTTCAACATGAAACTATCACTCCTCAAGGGTAATTCTCTTCTCTTTACTGTATTCAGATGGTCATGACACCTTTGAGTCAGGAGATAATGAACAATATCATCATACCATTCTCTAGGGGAAACATTTTCTAGATTGTAATGCTGAGCTGCAAGATCAGGGCCTATTTCTGCCATTTTCCTTGTAAGTCCTTGCCCTCTTACTAGCTGCATGGGTTGAATCTCAATATCATACTCCTATAACATAGTTACCCACTTAGCTTTACACTCTCCTAGCTCATTCTGTATCAACAACAACTTGACTGCAGGATCAAGAACTATTGTAAACACTTTGTTTATGAGAATATAATGCCTAAACTTCTTTACAACTCTGACCAAGGCATAAGCCTACTTCTCTACACTTGGGTACCTTAGTTCAACATCTTTCAATGGTGCACTCATGAATGCTATGGGATGTTCATTTCCTTGATCAGACTTTTGGGTCAACATAGCAGCACATGAGTGATCAAAAGCAAACGAATATATATAGAATGGATTAGCATAGTCTGGAATCACCAAAACTGGAGCTTCAACAATAGCCCTCTTTATCTCTACAAATTCCTCCTTAGCTTTTGTAGTCCATTCAACTTTCACTTCCTGCTTCAACATTGCATTCAGTGGCTTGACTATTTCTGCAAATCCAGTGATGAACTTCCTTACAAAGTTGATTTTACAAAAAGAATGACTTCATTTCTTTCTTGCTAGCAGGTGGTGGGATCTTGAGTATAGCTTCCACTCATTCTGGATCAATGGAAATTCCCTTCTCAGAGATAACATGCCCCAACAATTTTCCCTCTGTAACTCCAAAGATGCATTTCTTTGGATTGAGAGATATACCAAATTCCCTGCACTTCTGAAACACTTTGCATAGATCTGTGATATGATCACCTCTCTTTTTGGAAAATACTGTCAGATCATCCATATAAATGATTATGCAATTACCAATTATGTCCTTAAATGCAATGTCCATGGCCCTATGAAATGTAGCTCCATCATTAATCAAACTAAAGGGAATTATTTTGTAGGGAAAAGTTCCCCACTTGGTGGTGAAAGCAGTCTTATGCCTGTCTTCATACTACACCACAACTTGATTGTATCCCGAGCAGCCATCCAAGAAAGACATCATCTGAGATCCATTGAAAATTTGAAGTACTTCATCCAATGAAGGTACTGGATAATTATCCTTTTCTGATGCTCTGTTGAGGTTCCTAAAATCTACACACAACTTGATTTCACCATTCTTTTTCCTTACAGGAACAAGGTTCGCCACCCAGGTGGAGTGTCTGACTGGGAATATGATTCTTGCAGATAGTAGCTTCTACACTTCCTTCTATATTATAGGTTTTAGTAAGGCATTAATTGGTCTTTTCCTTTGTCTGAAAGGTTTTACTCCTAGATTAAGAGGGATAGTGTGAGTTATAATTGATGTGTCATAGGTCTTCAAGTCTTCATAACTCAAGGCTATCACATCCAGATATCTATGTAATGCATCAATTATTCCTTTCCTTTCTTCTGGAGTGCATACTTTGCCAATGAAGACATTCTTGGCATCATCTTGAGTTCTCATATTATACTTTTCACATTGTCTACTGATGGACTCATTCTTGGCATCTTGTTCCTGATCTCTGACCTTATCCAGATCAAAAATCCTTTCTAATTGTACCATCCCTTTGGGAATAGTATTGGTCTTTAGATTAATTACCCCTTCCAAATCCATCTCTGCTTCTTGTAGTTTAGTTTCATCAATAATTTGTGAAGCAAAGACATCTGAGCTCATGATAAAATCTAAGATATGCTTATCATCTTCAAATACTTAGAAATTGGTGACATTGTCAGGTAATGAAGGTACTGGAGTTAATTCCATTGTAAGTTTCTTCAATCCAGAAAGAGAGAGAGGTTGCAATGTACTAGCTTCCTGAGCAAGGGAGTTAGCTATCTGGTTTTTACTTCGTGGGATCAACTGAATGTTGAAGGCATCAAACCCATCAATAAGGTCCCATACTTTGTGTCTATAATTAGTCATTCTTCTATCATGACAAAATTACTGTCTCCTAATTTTCTTAACTACTAACTCATAATCCCCAAAAACTTGCAAGATCTTGAACTTTTTCTTTAGTGCCATGAGCAACCCATGGACCAAAGCCTCATATTCTACTACATTATTCGTACAATGAAATTGAAGTCTATGAGTAGCAAAGAAAGTCTTACCTTTTGGACTAATTAGCTCAAATATTTCCCTAGCTCCTTGCTTTGATTCAGATCTATCAAACTTTAAAGTCTAATAGCCCGCAATTGTAGACTTCCTCGCTATATCTCTTGCACTATTACTACTGGAAGGCTCTTCAGAAATCATGATTTTCTTCTCCTTAGGGTCTTCTTGGACATTTTGTATATTAATTTTGATTGTTGGAGTGGGGTTGATACACTTCTACACTTGTTTCACTGCAATCTGGCATAAGCAACAATCCAGTTTCGAATGAGAGGCATTATGGACCCTGCACCAATTTGGAAAAAGACAATCTCCGAAATTCATTTCCCTACCCAACTGAATCTGATCCTCAATGCATTTCTAAATGAATCCCTAGAAATTATCCAGTAAACTGAGCTGACTATCTTCAAAATTATCTTCATTTTCAATTGGTTCCACCAAGGCTTCAATACTATTGGATTCTATTGTAAGGTCAATAGGCACTGTGTGAAACATAAGGACTTCCTCTGCATCTGACTCCTCAACAGGGGCTACAAGCATATAATTTCCCATGCTCACCTCTGATATCAGAATTTCATTGGAGGTGTTTTGATATTTTGTAATCATGTACCTCATCCTAGGTTCTCTTTCAACTCTAATCTGGTTTGGCACTCCCTTCCAGGGAAGCCACATTTGAGAGTTATCAGTTGAGACATATCCTTTCAAGGCCCTGGTAAAGTCTCTTCCCAGAATCAGGCCATAAGCATCAGGTATATCAACCACCTGTATATTGATAACCTGCTGAATCCTAGGGTCAGAAGCAACCTGCATATGAATCATGTTTAATTCCCCTACAACATTAACTTCAGTTCTATCCAATTGTGTAACTTTATTTTGGGAATGAACAGGAGTTATACCCAAAGCTCGACAAACACCAAAGGGCATTACATTGGTGGAAGCATCTGAATCTAACAAGCAATTGTGCAAGTGCTTACCAAATATACAGACCGAGATCAGGAATGGAGGAGTCTTTGTTTTCCCTTGAAACAGAGTTAAGGGAGTATCCACTTGAGCAACTTGAGTTTTGTCCTTCTCTTTTCCCTTATCTCTAGGAGGCACATGAACTTGATTATGAGTCTAATTTTTCCTTCCTACCAATTGAGAGCTAGATGCTTTGTTGGCACTTTCACTAACTGATTTATCTTGTGATGTGGAATTTGCATTGTAAGCTCCTAGAACTGCATTCCTAATGGTCGGAACTTTCAATAATTCAAATGCAGAGAGACTTACCTTAAGCTTCTTGAGTTCTTCTGCAACATAGATGGCCAATTGTTCTTCACTTAGATCAACAGGAATCTCTTTTGGATATTCCACCACCCTATCTTTGCTTGCTTCAACACTCCTTCCCTTTGATAAATCCATTTGTGCTTGTCCTTCCTTTGACAGATGCTTCTTAGACACATGGGGATACAATGGATTATTGTTGGCATTAGGATCTGGAGGAATGGTGAAGTTGTTTGGAGGGATAGAAGTGGTGAAGGGGCCTCTAGCTTGTGGATGCCTATGTGGCGTGTCTCTCAATTCATACTTCTTAACAGGCCTCTAGAAAGTCTATAATTCTTCAACATAAGCTTCTTCTTCATCCAGGGGGCCATTTTCATTCACTGTATTTTCCTCAAATAACTGTGAAATCTCATCTCCATTGCACACTTGATCTGCCTCTTCCTTGAGTTGGTCTAATTCTTCTTCAGGAACATTGTCTTTGCTCTGTGGAAAAGGAGAATGATTCAGTACCAACACTGGTGAATCATAAGGAGTAAATGGCACCATTTCCTAACTACCTGAATTATTCTCCACTTCATACTAAAAAATTGAAGCTGCTATATGGAATTCTTGACAATCTAACTCAAAATGTTGACTTGTTTTATGAAGCCTACACCATCCTGATAAAGTAGCTTCAACTAAATATACACAACTAGGAGGCTTCTCTTGGTTGAATGGCTAATTGACTGGTTGATCCAATAGGGTAGGGACTCCTCCATTGTTAGGCCTCGTATTCCAAGTCCTGTTCTGTCTGGGTGGCTGTCTCCTGTCAAAACCTTGTCCACCGATTTTCCCTTTGTCAAAGTTCTGGCCCTAGGATTATCCTTTATCATAATTTTGTCCTCTATCACTATTAAATCCTCTGTCATTACTATATCCTCATTCATTGTTATATCCTCTATCATTATTATACCCTCTTTCAAGATGTTGTCCTTGTTGATTTTCTCAACTTTCTCTACTCTAATTGGACTGCATATTTCTCTGAGCAGCTTGCAACTGACTGTTCTAGTTCCTCAAGTAAGTTACTTCCATATTCAACTTCTTCACTTGTTCGATCAAGTCATCCAATCTCTCCTGGTCAGGATTTCTATATGGAGGCTGGCTCACATTATTTTGGGGATATCCTGTTGTAGTGTTGGTATTTAACGACTGGTTCAAAGCTTTAGAATTCTGCAGATATGGGGGATAGCTAGCATGAGATTGTGGATGCAGAGGCTGATTCACACTTTGCTAGGGATAGCTGACTATAGGTGGCATTTGACTCACTGGAGGCCCTGGGTGAGGGACCATAGGAAACTGAGGTACTAGATTCATGATGGGAGTATGATTGGCGAGAGCCTGGTTGAGAGCTGGGACTTGTCCAGGGTGAGCAACAGGTCCTAATGATGGTAAAGGCCTAGAAAAATGTTGTCTTAAGGTAGTGCTAACCTTTACAGCCTCTGCATATGCATCAAGTAGGGTATTAGGAGGATTGTTTCTCCATTTCATGAAGGTGGCTGTCAGGCTGTCAAAACCTTCATAATAGACTTCTAAAGCAGTGGCTTCATCAACAGCATAGGGGGCCTACAGTTAGGTATAGGCACAATGAAACCTATTGTTGAAGGACCCTATAGGCTCATGGACCTCTCTTTTAACATTAGTGAATTGAAGATAGAGCTCATTGGGACTAATGGGAATCCTAAACTTCTGCAAGAATGCAGTCTCTAGTTTAGTCCAATGCTGGATAGACCCGACATGTAAGTGATTATACCAATAGAATGCATCTTCTCCTAAGGAATAAGGAAAGAGCCTACATGCTACATCCTCATGATTGATTCCCCTATCCTTAAGGCTAGTTTGAAAGATCCTGATGTGTTCCTCAGCAATTCTATTGGGATCATTAACATGGAACTTTGAACAAAAGTGCTCAGGGTTCTTGGGCATGACATTGTAATTGGTGAAAGTCAATGGAGATGGGTTATTAGCTAGGAAAGCCATTGGTGGAGGTGGGGGTGGTAATGGCTGATTTATGGCTAGCTGAGGTTGTTGGATGGGAATGTTCTCAGACTCAGATGAAGATGAACTTGATGAAGATGAGAATGATGGAGATGATGAAGGTGGTTGGGTGGATGATGATTCTCCCCTTCTATTGGCCCTTCTTGACCTAGTAGGAGTTGGTAATTCTTGAATTTCATCCTCTCCTGGAGTAGATCTAGTTCTTCCTCTAAATATTTTAGGAGAGATGGAAGACATAAATTGATCCAGCTTAGCTTATTCAGGCCCTCCTTCTAGTGCCAATCTGTTGATAATGTTTTTTGCATAGCAACAACTCATAAAAAATATAATATCCTATCTCTCTTGAAAGTTAAATCTCTATCAACAAGCCTCAAGAGATAACCCCAAGGTCTATAATGTCAGGTCTTGATAATGCATAAACAACTCAGTGATAAATGTGAAAATGCTAGTAATCACAAAGGGACCTTACTACAAGCAAATACTAAATCTTTAACTTATCAGATCTGACAATATGACGATACTTCAATGCTAAATCTAACCCAAATAATAAAGAAATAACAAAAGGTTAGGGTTTTAGAGAGATTCCTAAATTTAACTACTCCTAAGATTAACAATGCAAATGATGAAATACTTGAAATGGACCAATCCATCATAAACTAATTTGTGCTTAACCCAAATAAACCTACAATCTTACAGAAACAGTGCAATCTTCTAAGGTATTAAGATTTTTAGATTATGAACATTCATCCAAGACAACCCAATTGTAATTAAAATGAATAAATCTCCACAATTGAAATAAGCACAATGAATATAAAAGTCTAGGCTAACTTTGCAAAGCAACTAACAATTTACTAGCTGCAAAAAGTATGGACCAGGGATTGCTGCAAATACTTCAAGCATCAAATCATGAACACCATTGAATTAGATCTAACATACAACTAGTAATCTTTAGCAATTTTAAAGATAGAATCATAAGAACCATGCAAGATAAGTCAACACAAAAGAGATCACCAGAAAATCACAATGTTTTCAATTGTATTGAATCACCAAATTACAACAACAATTCCAATGTTCTGTTACAACATTTTCTCAGAAATTGACTAACTTCTATCTCTGCTCTACTGCTTAATTCGCTCTAAGAACTATCTATCTTTCTATTCTATGTTCTTTATTCTATCCATTATAAATGAGGCGAAATTCCAAATTTATAGGAACCCCAAAGTATGATGGCCTAGCAAGGGTTTACAATCATAAAATAGCCACAAACAAGTCGGCCCAAGGATAATTCAAAATAAAACAAATTAGCATTAAATGCTTGAACTCAATCCAAGTCGGCCTGGGATCTTCAATGTAATTCGAACCAATGCATGGAAAATAATAAGGAAGCACAAAATTTGATGTAACCTTGCATTAAATGCCTCCCACCTTATCTTGAGTGCAGCTCCTTATCTTGTACTATCAAGAATGCCCTCCAAGTCGGCCAAGGGGTGGAGTAACCGGTACTTGAATTTTTCCTTTAATCGAATTAATTTCATCTCTAGAACTTCCTTGATGACCCATTTAAATTCAACCCGCACTCAGCAAAAACCACCATCAATAATATCTATTATAACATGAAGGTCAGAATTACCCCATCATAAATAAAATATTCATCATTCAAAAAAATTCGAGCAAAGATCGAAATCAACCCAGAAACATTGGTAAATCACCTTCTACATAGTTCGATATTTCAAGCCAATCGTGGAATCGAGGCCAGGAAGGGATTTCGGGGAAATCCAGGCTAGAAAGGAATTTCGAGGAAATCCAGGCCATGCAAATTTTTGCGAAATAAGCACAAAATCAACAATGAATCATTAAAATGTAGAAAAGATGTAGATAACCTTGTGTAATTTATCAATTAAAATCATGGAATGACAAGTATTTAAAATTAAACTCATCCAATTCACCCAATTTTGAAGTTCCACAACACTTCCTAGAAAATCCAGAAAAATTTGGCCTGATCGGACAACTGTGAAAATAACGATACCGCATGAACTTTAGGAAAACAAGGGGAAGAAGGAGAAACTGGGAAAATTCGAGATCGATGGAAATCCGCGAAGAAGGCAAGATTCCATATTTTCAACGCATTCCAGGAAAACAGAGGGGGAAAGGAAACTCAGAGAAATCCACCAGTGCAGGAAAATCCTGAAGTTGAAGGAAAACCCGAATATCGGCAATCTAACACGATCTCACTCAAATTGATCAAAGATCACAAATTTGAGGACCCTGGGCATAGAACTAGCTTAACCTGAACCTCCCACAGATCTTATTTGAATCCTAGGTTTATTCTAAAGCAAATTAAGATGCAATGGGGATGCCCTAGGCATGAAACCCTAAATTTTAACCATGAACACACAGAGCAAGCCACGAAATGCCCAAACACACAGGAATTCAAACTCCAAGCAAGGAAACATGTACATAGCATTTGATGAAGTGGAAATTGATCATGGCAACAACATACAACAATCCGAACACCCGAGCAAGCAAATCAATGAATCCAAACACCCAAATCACCAAATCCCAAATGCAAAAGCAATACACAATGAAAGATGGGAGCAAATGGTGCAAAATTTTCTTAAACTTAACCAAACTCGCCGTAGAGATCGAACCAAGGTGCAATAATGAAGCCAACAAAACAAGCTAGAGAAATTCAGAAACCCAATGAGACAACGGACTTCCAGAAAAATATGGCCCACGCGGAATTTCATGAAGACCAGAAATTCCTGAACCATCGCATTTAGCCATAGTCTGAATGAAATTCGGGAAAATTCGGGTGGTGCAAAAAATCCTGAAACAGTGCAAAAACCTAAACTTGGCCCAAAAATTAAGATTTTCAATATGCGACTTAAGGGGGGGTCACTTAGGCAAGCAAGATGAACACTTTAAGCTCATGCCAAGGCAATGCAAATCCTCAAAATCAAAGGGCCAAAACAACAAGAGCGAAAGAAAAAGAGGGTCCCTGCTTTCAGTGGGGCGTGTGTGCAAAAATTACACAAGCATCAATAATATGCTATATTATAGTTCCAATGAAGTACAAAATGATCTCCACAATAGTTTGAATCAATACTCTACTCTTGTTCACAATCTGCTCAATACTGCATCACACACATGTAGGTGAACCACCATACATGTCATATATCTCTTCAACATTCACATATAATATGCTTTGCTATCTCCACCTCATACACCACATTCACTCCTCTAAATTTTTTTATGTTAGTCTCCTATATTTATCCACATCAGATGTAACCTCAATTAGGTTGGCCTAATTAGAAGTAACACATAAGATTAAGCATGTCGTCCTTAAAGCATTTTATCCACACTTAGCACCTAAATTCAAAATTCAATTTACATCAAGATAGGTCAACATGGACCTAATATAAATCCCACATAAGATAGAGTTACTTGTTTATCTTCCACAAAACATCAAACGTGTTAGGTTGGACCAAAAGTATACCTAAACACAAAATCTTCAAGTGTACATGAAATTTTCCAAACATGTGACCTCAAAGCTCGATCTTTCTTTGAATTCCCATTCAACCGACATTTATCAACTTATATTTGTCATCAGAAAACAAAATAATTATCTGTGAATAAATGAAAAATCTCCCATATTGATGCACTATACAAAAAGTAACTGTGATATACGAGACTGAGCACTGTCATTCACATCTTTTATGAAAATTCATAGAATTTCATAAAATCTTGAATATAGCTGCATATGATGAAATTAAAACTATAGTTAAAATCGTAGAAGGCTATGCCAACTTGTAGTGAAGTGAAAAATCAAAAACTAACTCACTAAACCACAAAACTGTCAAAGGAAATACTTAGCCAATTTCCTAATAAGCCATACTTTTCAGACCAACTTGCACTGTACATATGTCACCAAAAATACTTCTACACTATGCTAGGATGAGCATAACAATGTTGACATCAATGAAAACATTGGATCAAGTAATATATATACACTTCATGCTCATGTTTCCAAATTGCATTATCAATGACAAACTTCCAAGTTCCAACATCACATTGAATAACACATGCTCACACAATAATCACTTTGTATATTCACTCACTACCTTCTTCTTTGATTATAATTCACACTATGCATCTAAAAAAATGTATGATTATATAAAAGACATTACATTAACATTACTCCATGTCGGTTAGAGGTCTGTAATTAACTAGGACAATATAAGGTGGACCTAAATGCAATTTACATGAAATGTGTAATAGGTTAGTCCTAAATCAAATTTATTTCCTCCAAAATAACACGATGCCATGCACTTTCATAGGAACCTTAACCAGGTCCTATATTAACACCGCATGCTAACTACTTCATGCTACAAGCTATTACCACATAGTTCTCAAACACCAACTGATTGACAAAAAATCATAAAGAGCCTTCTATCACTTCAAACTTCTTGCATGTTGAAAATATATTTTGAAAACTATGGAATATGATATAACATGTGTGGGAATACTCTCCATTCAAATCAAAGAGCCAAAATCACCTTCAGGAAGGAATTATGAACATAATTGCATTTCTAAAGAAATATCTCTACCTTTAGAAACATAATTGACACATTCCAAAATAAACTTCTAGATCCCTTCTGTCAACATGAATAGATGTAGTATGATACTATAGATAGTTGTCAACTTATTTTATCAATATACACTTCCACATTAACTCAAAATGATATGAAATTATAGTTACATTTAATTCTCATTGATCTCTTGAAAATATTCCTTTGACAATAGTGAACCCCTTTGACATCAATAACAACCTTTGTTCAAAATTTTTTAGAGTTGTTGAGTCACAACAAACAGAAGATGATACTACACCTATGATTGAGGAAAAAAAAGAGCAATCTCAGGAAGATGATCTTTGGACCATGTACTTTGAGAGAGCATACTCAAAGGAAGAGTGAGGTATAGTGGTGATTCTCATATCACCAAAAGGTAAGTCTTACAAGTATTCATTCTCACTAGAGTTTCAATGCAAAAATAATGTTGTAGAGTATGAAGATTTATTGTTAGGAATTAATATGGTTTTCAAACACAAAATCAAGAAACTTAGAGCCTTTGGAGACTCTGAGTTAGTTGTATCTCACATTAGAGCTAAGTATGTATCTAAACATAAGAAATTAAAGAAATATAAATCTGTTGTATGGGATACCATAAAAATGTTTGATGAATTTTTATTGACTGGGTGGAAAGGGAAAAAAATGAAATGGATGATCTACTTGCAAACATTGCTTTAAGGCTAGATGATATAACATTTTCTAGTATTTCAAAAGTTGAGGTAGAAAAATACCTTCTATCCTAGATAACATTCAAAATTGGTAGGTATTGAGTGATGTCTTAGATTTATTGAAGTTTATGCATTGTGTTGATGAATACCATAGCCAAGAAATTGATTTCCAAAGTTGTTTTTGAAGTTGTGGATGGGAAAGAAACTATTTTTGGGAATGATGTGATCCAACTAAAGATAAATAATATTCCCAAAGGTTTAGTGGCCCTAGAGAGAGTTTTTGATAACTTTGACAAAAGTAGTGCTAAACCAATCCATTCACATGAGCAAGATTTAGAAGAAATAAACTTGGGAACATAAAATGCACCTAAGAAGGTGTATATTGGGAGAAAATTAACCCCAAAAACCAAACTAATTATTATTATTATTTTTCTCAGAAAGTAGAAGCATGTCATTTCTTGGTCATATGATGAGCTTAAAGACTATTGTTTCAACATGAAATTCCTCTCATTTTAGATGCCAAACCTTTTAGGAAAAAGTGAAGACCTATTAATCTAACATTTGCACCTAAAATGTAGAAAGAGTTGATGAAAATCAGGTATGGTGGAATTATCAAGCTAATTAGGAATTCCACATGGGTTTCAAACTTGGTACCATTAAGGAGAAAGAATGGGGATGTAAGATTGTGAGTTGATTTTATATATTTAAGCATATCTTTATTAAAGGATAATTATCCATTACCAAACATGGAGACAATACTTCATAAAATATATGGTTGTGAGTTTCTATCAATGATGTATGGATTCTCAAGGTACAAATAGGTGAATTGAAGGAATTAAAGAAATACAACTACCCTCACCACACCATGGGCCACATATTTCTATGTTAGAATGCCATTTTGCCTAACCAATGTAGGAGAAACATTTTAGTGAGCAATGGATGTTGCATTTTTAGATTTCATAGACATTTTCATGGTGGTATATCAAGATGACCTAACTACATATTCCAAAAAGGAAGAAGATCCTTTCATGCACCTTGATTTTTTTCTAAGGCTTTGGAGTATGGTATTTCTCTAAATATTAAAAAATATGTGTTTGGAGTGACAAAAGGAATTTTTTTAGGTCTTATTGTCTCTATGGGATCAAAATTAATCCAAAAAGGGTTGAATCTATAGAGAATATTCCACTACCTAAAACAACCAAAGACATTCAATCATTTTTTGGGAAAGTGAACTTTATGAGAAGGTTTGTGACAAAATTTGTAGAAATCACAAGGTCTATTTCAAAGATGTTAAAGAAAGGGGAATTTGTGACATGGAATAAAGAACCATGTAAAGAATCTTAAAGCATAAAGGAAGCAATAAAGAAGGATCTTGTGTTAAATTCTCTTGACTTTTCAAAGAGTTTTCAACTATTCTCCTTTGCCTCATTCCATACCTTGCCACAATTTTGTTGCAAAAGAATAATGAAGGGTTTGATCAACCTATCTCATTATTTAGTAAATCATTGTTGGCTATAAAACTCAAGTATGAAATGGTGGAGAAACAAGCATATGTACTGGTTAAAGCAGTCAAAAAATTCAGATCTGATTTAGTGGGAGAGTAAATTATTGTATATGTTCCAAATGCTGTAGTCAAGGATATATTTACACAACAAGAAGTGACTAGAAGGAGATTTAGATGGAATAATACAATCCAAGAGTTTAATATTGATATCTAGATCACTAAATTATTTAGAGGACAAGGATTAGCTAAGCTCATGGTTGAGTCAAATCTTGAAGCTAATCAAATGAACAATGTTGAGAAAAGTGTATTATCCCCATAGTGTGACATGAAATATTCTCCATGGTATAAAGATGTTATATTCTATCTGCAAAATATGTCATGTATAGATTACATGATTAATAATCAGAAGAGGAATTTGAAGCTACATGACATAAAGTACATCATGATTCAAGGTCATTTGTATTGGATGGATAGGGTTGGTGTTCTTCTCAGATGTATGGATGAAGAACAAGCACAAAAAAATCTTTAAGAAATACATAAAGGAGAATGTGGACACTATATGGCCAAGAATACTGCTCATAAGATCTTGAGGTCTAGATATTGGTGGTCTTCTTTATTTCATGACACACACAAGATGACAAGAAAATGTGATGCTTGCCAAATGTTTTCAGGAAAGTTAAAATTCTTTGGTGCCTTATATTTGAGGATATTAAATGTTGAGACCCATTTTCAATAGTGGGGTATATATTTTATTAGTGAGTTTAGTGAAAGATCTAGTGGTGGTCATAGATGGATTTTGGTGGCTACAAATTATTTCACTAAGTGAGTGGAAGCTGGTCCAACCAGGAAGGCAACTAATAAATTTGTCATTGATTTTGTCATGGAGAATGTCATCATTAGGTTTGGGAATCCTACAAAATTAGTTGTACAAAATTATTACCTAACTGGATTCTGAAGACTGTGCTTCATATAGGAGTGCAAATTGAGTTATTTTGATTTTTGAATTCAAATTGCTATTGTATAATCTGATTTTAGGTTGTTGGTCTTTGTATGGCTATAATTTTCATTCACAGCTCTTTGTGTGAATTTTTATTGGTTTTGGGTATTAAAGCTATATCTTTCCTACCTTGGGCACCCCCTTTCACCAATTTTTAGATCATACAAGTTCACAACATTCTACTACAAATTTTAATGTCGTAAAACTGCACCTGTGGTAATTTCACACTTGCATATCTATCTCACAACATTTATGGCAACCCGTTGTATTAATGAAAAAAATCTGAGTTGGAATTTCATGATTCCAACTTCATAGAGGACAAATATGAAGAATTAGCAACTTGGATACCTCATTATTATAAAATTTTGAGTAGGACACTTGCAAAACATGCAAAAATTCACATGACATGTGTTGAACAGACCGAAATATTGAGAGGGGGTGAATCAATATGCTTTAAAATTTAATCTCATGCTAAAGTTAAGTTATACCAATTAGGTATTCATCCACTTAATAAAAACAAGAGATAAGAAAATAAACCACACAAGAACAAATATGACACCAAATTTATGTGGAAAACCCCATAGAGGAAAAACCATGGTGAGAAATGCTGATAGGAGCTACTGTCCTAATCCAACCTCACAAGTAAATAACAATTTATAATTTGATTCTGGGATACAACCCAAGGAAACAACTACTCCTTGACTTTATTTTAGGGGCTAAAACTCAATGAAGCTACTAATCCCTAATTGAAAAAGGAATAACTAAAATATGACTAATTTATGGCTCCAACCTTTGGTAGTCATCAATTCTGAATATTAGGTCTGTAGTGAATCTTGTCACATTCACTCATGCACTCATTCATCTTCACACACTTCCATCATACTCTTTAGATATTTTATCTTCTATATATATATCATACACATAATTTGCAATTACAAATTCAATTGGCCATAAATAATAAAGTATAAAAATTGTAACATGTCAGCTTACATCTTCATTGACAGTCTATAAAAATGATAAGATATTATTGAAAATTCTTCTAGATGAGTCAACATGACTCATACAACATCTCAAAAAAATTCTTCGACACCGTTCAAACATGAAATTGTGGTGCACATCAAAATAATCACATAACCTTGTACAAATTCATTAGAAACCTCATAGGGAAACTAGGGAATCCATGAGGTCTGGGGCTCTACAACTTCCATATAGAAATGATCCTTATCCACCATGAATGTCACCCCATTCTCATATTTTTGGACTAAACTAGATGGTATCCTTTATCTACTTTACATCTCATCTTACATATTCTTAAATAATCCCCAATAGAAGGTAGTGTATGATTTCTTATTTTGGAAATCACTCATATGATTTTTGATTTGTGCAGCTACCAGAGTAAACTTATCCCATATCTTTCCTTTGAAACCATGTAACTTATTCAATAAATATAAAGTAAGGAAAATGATAAAGATCCAAGCTTGAAGTTATAACCAATTTCCTTTGTACACTTTAGATTCTCCATCAACTGTTCTATCAATAATTCATAAAGATCGAAACTAGTCCTTCTTTCACCATTTAATATGTAGTATGAATTGCAATGGAAATGGTTGACCCTTCTCTCTTTGTGAATTAAATATTGTATGAAATCCCCATAGAGGCATATTAAACTTTGGGTTAGTGATATCCTTCAATATTAGGGTTCTCTTATCAAATTTTTTCTCGATAAGGTCCATAACCCTTTCTTTCTTTATAGATCTCAACATCGGGGTTGGTTTGATGGCACAAAGACTAGTAACTACCCTAATTTATTCTTTTATAATCATGTAGGGCTTATCTAACCAAAATAATTCTTCATGAATGCATCTCAAGATAATTCTTACCCATTTTTTTCTATTGCAGAAGTTTAGAAAATATTTCCAGATATCTAACACTTTTGCAACCACATTTACATATTCTAGCTTATACACACCATTCTCATTCAAAAGCTCATGTAAGACCACTTAAAAGGATGAAGTATGATCAATTTGATTTAGCGGGGAATAGATGTAGATTATTACATCTTCATAGTACACAACATCCACAAGAATTCTTGAAAATGCACCATCTTTGTCAACTTCCATCACGTTGAATGGAGACTTCTTGTATTTGGCTTGGGTTTTTCCATAATATCAATTTCTTGTGGGGTCACCATTGATATTCTTTCTAAAACTTCAAACACCATCACTAAGGTTTCACATAGATAGCTCAAAAACCCAATCACACTTCTCTGCTCCAAACCTAAATGCCTTTGACTGCAAATGAGATCAAAATGTTCAAATGAAACATAAAAATCCTTTCATTTTCCTTAACTTTCTGCCATAAATGCAATCATACTTATTAGGTAAACTGTAACATGCCATACATGAATAACACAAAAAAAATAAAATGAGAGATTATGAATAATAAAATTAAAGACAAATTCAATTAGCTATTTTCCATCATAGCATCTCATGTCAAAATAATATTTAGTATTCATTTCCAAATGTCAATTTTACAAATTACAAGGTTTGGCTTGGGCCATCTTGCCACTTCGTGAACTCAATTTACATTATGAAATACATAGTACAATAATCAAGAATATGGGATTTCCATGTGATCCTCTTCAACTCTTGCCACATCCAATGGATGATAACATGGTTCAAGCACTTTTTCGTGCAACCACAAAGCTATGCTTCTCCAGTATTCTTCCTAACTTGAAGAATTCCCAACCCTGCATGGAATACTTAACAAAATATACAGTATGCAAGGTAGAATCTAGTGCATTACAAACATCTACATGCATTTCTATCTATGTTTAGAACATGCAAGATCTATGCAAGGAAATGACAGAGAGATTACATCATAATATTTAGACCATTCAACATAATGGACTAAAAATACTTGGCGAAGCATATTTTGTATATAACTAAAAATATAGATTTTGGAAAGAGAACAACCTATCAATTTTTTAGCCCATTTTCTACACCTGTCCTGGAAGATAACTTCCCACAATGTATAAGATAACATACATCTTATCTATGTTTTCACATTTGCAAACAATAAATCAAGTTTCAATAGTTTTTCCTAGCCAATCTTTCTTGAATCAATCTATGTACATCATTTTCTACATCTGATTCGTTTGAATATCTCTACTTAACATGCATATGCAAGAACTTAACCAGATTTGACATTTAAGCAATCATATTTTAAACATAATACATGTTTTTAACAACAATATCATGAAATTGTCATAGTACATGCATCAATTTTCTATATATTTCCAGTATTTCCTTTAATCCATATTACTTGGAATGAAATCTACATTTTAGATAAGAAAACAATATAATTTTTAAATGAAGGTATATCACATGTATGCGTGATGCATAAATGGAAGATTTATGCTTGTACACATGTATGGCCTTTTGTAAAATAAATGAGTATGTGTATACGTTCTTTAAAAAAAGAAAGTTCCATCACATATATATTTTCATTGAAAACATAATAAAATTTAATTGAATTTATAGAATGTCACAAGGATGCTTACATAGAACAAAACATATTCAATCATCATAATTGTTTTGTGTTCAATCGAGCCCTTTCAAATCCTAGTCAGATAACATTCAATCAATAAATATTATGTTGGTTTGAAAATTGGTTTTTCCACCCTCTTAGTTCATTGTCAAGAGTGTTGTTCTATTTTGACAAGAAGTTGTCCTAGATAATCTCATATTTCTAGGCTCCATTCATTCTCTAAATCAACATTTCCAATTAAATACAATGAACTTTAGCCATTCAAATTTAACTTATTTTCCAATCATGTTTAAGATCAAGACAAAAAAATAACATCAATCAAATCTATTTATCCTTAAAATACATGCTCAAAGAAATGGTCAATACATAAAATATCGACCAACATTACATGCCTTACTGTTAAGTCAATAACAACTATTTGATGGAACAATCAATTATGATAGAGGCACCACAAACAAAAAAGATCGGTGTAAGTATGTTACAAGAATGGAAAGATGAAGGTGTTGTCATTGATGTAAATTTGTCAGTTGGTCAATTGGTTATCAATTGATTGTTGTTGACTGTATATGTCGAGGATATTAAGAAAATTGTATTGAAGGAAGACTGCAGGTGTTCAGTGGTTGCTTTAGGTTTTGCTCCTATGTTTATGCAATTCAGATATTTTGATCATGGTTGTTGGAAGCTACTATATCCATATTTTTGGCTATTGATTCATTGTAAAGTGCGAGTTATGTTCACCAGTTGTGAACTATGGTTTTCTGTGTTTCTAGTTGAGGTCTGAGAGAAATGTTACTGGTCCGGATTTCTCTTTGTTAAAGTATTATGACTTGTGGTTCTAGAGTTGAGTTTCCTTGATCTTTTTGAAGATAATTTATGCATCTAGAAGATTTGTGCTTAATGGTTCTATGTATTTTACATTGGATTGGTCGACCTTGTGTTGAACACTAATTTCAAAGTTGATGAAGTGTGTTGGATCTATTTGGGTCCCTATGAAGCGTATGTTTGGGTTTCCCTCATTCTAATTCCACCCTAGGGTGTTTTGGCACCAACCTAATTTGAATTTAATGTTAGATGGCTGACTTTGGATATGTTTCAAAGTTGAAGATGGTATAAATATAGGATGAGTTAGTGGTGAAATAGTGCCAATGCAAGAGAGATATGTGCAAAGAAATAGAGCAGATAGATGCCAGATTGATGCAAATAAATGAGTGTGTGTGATGTGAGTTTAGAAGATCAGTGTGAAGCCTAAATGTTGAGTTTCCAGATGCAGTGAGTAGGTGAACTCTATCATTCATGCATGTCTGCAAGTGGTTGAGAAAATTATGGTGGATTTCTCTATTGCATTGAGATTGTCTTCTCTGTATAATGTATCTCTTCTATCTTCTTTGTATCTCTGTGGTAGTGAGCCCTCTAGGTTGTTAGCCTTGTTGGACAATGAGCCTCTTGTAATCAATTTTTATATTCTCTATAATGTGAGTTAATCCTCACAGTGGTTTTTCCCTTATTGGGTTTTCCACGTAAATCTGGTGTTATTGTGTTTATGTGATGGTTTTCAATTTTTGCACTAGTATTTAATGTTTAATCATTCAAGCAGTGTTAAGGATTAGTTGCGGTGAATAAATTAAGGTTTAAATCCGTGACAAGTGATTCACCCCCTCTTAGTTGTCTTGCTCAACAAAGTATATCATTCAGTACCGATGATAACAAATTTAATTAATGACTGTGTATGTGTATATATATATACACACACACTTCATTTATGTGTATATATATACATACACATACACATCATAACAATGTATGGAGAAGTTAAAATTGCATCAAAAGGATTTACATTTAACCTATTGCCTGTTATGTCCCATTACATTGGCCACTACTTGGGCAACAAGTCACATGATATAATCATTCTTAGTACTCTATATTTTAGAGTAATATCTTTCGTTCCACATCTTTGTAACATTGGAATGATGGGATTCACCCATCGGTAAGCTAAGGCTGAGAATGATGTTAATCGTTTAGCCTAATAAGAAAAACACTTAATCTTTACCATCGAGTATAATACTTGATTGATGGCTTCGTTCGACCATCTCTAAGTAGAACAATAGAAAATGCTTTAACATCGGGTATGGAAATATTTAAAAAATAGGATCGATGGCATCATTCATTATGGTAAAATGACATTAGTCATTCAAAAAAAATACACAGAATGATTGAAATCATTCTTCAATAGTAAACATCAATGAACATAGATAATGATCATTGGATTTTCACATCAAGGAATATGATCACCATTTTTTGTTGATCATGGTTAATATCAATTCTCAGCCTCCACAACAAAGAATCTTCTCTGGGTGACTCTCTAGTTGAACATACTACTCAACTTGTCATTGTAACTATTATCATGAGGGATTGCACTAGAATGCAAAGCTATAAAGCTCAGAAATCCCATGTAACATGGAAACAATTTCAAGCATGTGGGTTGCTCATAATGAAAGTGAGTCTCCAAATTATGGGCTAGTTCCCCTTTTGATTTGCTATGAAACTAAAAGACTTGAATATGAAAAGGGATAAAAGGCTAAATGGAATGAAATGCAAAACTAAAATGATGGTGATGCACCTAAAAGATGATAAACTTACAAATTAATTCACAAGGACCTCTCAAAGATTCTATCTGCACAACTAGATCTGAACAATTCAATCACATAAATATTTCATACAAAGGCTTTAATGAAACTATCCTCTTCGAAGGAAAAAATAACGTTCTCACAACAAAGATGATAACTCTGAATTATATGCACAATGTATAACTTGTGAAACTGAACATAATTGCATTCATACACTTATGAGTGAGATAAAAAAAATAAAGGTTTCAAGATTGAAACACAGTACATTTCTTATCAAATCAAGCATAAGGATGACACCTAAAATCTAAAAGGAAAACTTGACAATATTTGAAAGATGAAAGGAAAATTCAACAACTGACAAAACTATGATAACTTGCAAAAGTTGTATTATAGTAAATTGTAAATAAAAGTTGAGTTACAAGATAATGTCTTTGCAGAATGCAAAGGTAGAAAACAAGAACTGAGAGAAAAAACTAAGTCTTTTCTCAATATATACAAAAGATGGAAACTCCAATGTGCCAAGAGGTGGAACTGAAAGCCAATTAAGAGTGAAAAATATCTCGAAAATATCCTCTCACGAGAAAAGAAGAAAATCCTTGAAAATAAAGCCCACAACTAAAGAAAATTGAACTCTGAATGTTGCAAACTCCTCCCCTCAATGTGCATGATTGAAAAGACTCCAAAACTGATGTGAAACTGCAACTATATCTTAAAAAAATCCACCATTTGCTCCATTTTGTCTTTGCTTGATTAGTTAATTGGAAAGAGACTCAAGTCTCCACCTTCGTGATTTATATGATTTGATCTTCAGTTCACTTCACTTGTTTTCCTTGCATGATTTTTGAAAAGGTAACTATTTGATTAAATATTAAAGATAATCAATGTGATTATTTTGATATTTAATATGTGATTGTTCTCCCTTTTTACACATTACATGTTAAATATTAAGGTAATAAAATATTACCTTTAATATTTAATTATATTGTTGTCTTCATCTAACTCCATGCAATAAAAACAAGTCAAGTGTTACATTATCATTGCCATCTCTCTTTGATAGAAAATTTCTAAAACAAATATTAAGACAATATGAAACTTGCACTTAATATTTGTCTAGAATACAATATGCATGCAAAAATTAAAAAAGGGTTTTTCAAAAGTTTGAAAAAATAATAACAAAATCCCTTTTTAATTCTCAAAATCCACCATGAACTCACATGCCTCCTTTGATACTAGGTCGATTGAATTTAAGTCAAGACCATAGCATTATTCAAACAAAATGATTTTATTTTGTAAAACATAGTCAAAATCCCATCATCAAATTAGGGCGAGTAAAAGAATCTCAAACCCTAAATCATTCTTCATTTTTACTTTGTATTTTTTGGAGTCTTTGCTACACTGCCAGTGGGTAGGGTTTGAACTTGTCTTTCACCATTTTTGCACCATTCTTCTCTATTTTTGTGAGATTTCATGGAGATTTTGAGGGAAAAGAATGCAAAGGTAAGCTTTTGTCACAAATTTGGGCATCAACCCTCATTTTAGAAGCAATTTTAGGCCTTCTTGGCCGCGACCTTTGAAACTTACTGATGCATTTCACTTGTTCATTTTTGATGAATATATCCTCTATTTCTAATGCCACCATTGAGGAGTCTTTAAAGCTTTACCTACCATGGGTTTGACTATATCTCCTCATAAAAATAAGTTAAGGTAATTTTTCTCCATATAATCTGCACTTTCTTTATTATTTACTGGATGCTCTATTCGAATCTCATAGTGAAAATACAAAGAATTCATTTATTCTTTCTCATGACCTGAACCTCCTTTATTTGGGAATTCAATTTTCTTTGATACTGAAGCTCTATATATCACATGTTTCTTTTTGAAAGAAGCTAAAAAATGAGCTTGATGAATGGCATAATGGTGAATGTATTTGCTTCTCTTGGCTTTTGAAACTTCAAAATTACAGGCCGTGGCTACAAATTTTTTTGAGTATTTATTATTTCTGTATATGAAACAGGAAAAAACCCTCCTTATGTTGTGAACTCCATGGATAGTATGGTAAACAACTCTATATAAATGCATTTTCATTTCTTGAAATTTGTTATCAAAGTTTTGTATGAAATCTTAAAAAAGTATATGGCTGCTATAGCTGAAGATAGTCTCCATTATATCTTGCTGTTTGTTGCTTTGAGAAAAGCCTACTTTTTTCTGGCATCTTACATGGCTGTAACTGTACTTCACTTTTCATTATGTAGAGGGATAAATGAAGGGATTTTTCTTTATTTTCAGATATTGAGGTTCATTCCCATTTCTTACATTTACTGTGTTGAAAATTACTTTAAAATACTTGCATTTGAAACAATGATGCACCTCCATATGTGAAAAGAACCTTACCATTATTTTCTATGGTTCATCCTCCCTAAAGCTGTTCCTGCATGACTATGCTCCCATTTCTGTGAAGGCTCTCTTGCATCTTATGCTTTGAAAAAAATAGCTTCATTCTTTGCTATTGTTCTACTACCGTGAATTTTATAATGAATGCTTGTTCACCATCACACTTCATGATGATGCGCTCCTTGTGATTATTCATATGAGGGTGATCCCACAATACTGGTTTGCAATTTTTGGCCAAATTGGACACTAAACATTTTTTTCTAACTAAATCTTCACTTTCGGGCACCTATAGCGGCTAAACTGTGAGGAATTTGAAGATGATGCAAACTAGTGATTTGTGACATTTTTCTGTAGATTCTAAATATATTTTTTTCAATTTTTTTGGAATTATATTGCACTTCTTTTTCCATCTCCTTTGAAAATTAGTTTTTTTAGTAAACACCATTTTTAAGGAGTGATGCTTATCGTATAACACAACTTTTTTTTCATGAAGGATAAATTTTTTTTTTTTTTTTAATTTAGATTTGTAACTATGATATCTAGTGCTTCCAATTGGTTTCATAGTGTTTTATTGAATATTTTCCTTAATCAAGTTTCAAAGTCAAACCAATTACAATTCAAACATAGAGCTATATAATACAACTTTTTGTATGTATTGAAATTCATTTTTTCTATTGGATCAAGGACTTCAATATTTGGTGCACTCATATTTTAATTTTTTTTTGATAATCTTCTATTTTTCCACATGTGTAGAACAAAGAACTTGATTTTCGTGAAAACCTACATTCACAAGAAATAAAAAATAAATATAATAAAAATTAAATTTTTAAAATTATACTTTTTGGGAAGCTTATAATAAGGAATACATACTTACAAAAATAAATTTTAAACGAATTCATTTGATCCCCCAAAAGGTAAATCAAAAGTGGTTTTTTATTAGCATTTTGATAGGTGTAAAGGAGACTCTGTTATAGGTATGGTTTAAAACTAGCAGGGTTCTATCCAAGAGGGTTTGATCTAAGGTAGTTTGATCAAACCCTCTTCAATTGAATGTTTTAAATGGAAATTTTAAAGGATTAAATCATTATATTTTCTAAAAATATGTGATTTCAGCATAAATCAAAATCTCTTAGAAATTGTAAACCAACTTTGTGGGATCACCCATGAGCAATTGATCATTTATGATTTACTCCTTTAGATGTATATTTACTTTTGAGAAATTATGAATGTGTTTCTTTCTCAAAACTCTTTTGAATGATAAGAGGTTGAATGCTGGGATCAACCCTTGTGGGAGCCACATTTTACACCACATGCTAAAATGTCGAACATGATAAACCAGGAATGAAACATGTACTTGTACCTGTACAATGAACAAACATGTTAGATAAAAATAGTAAAATTCAATGTTCTTCTGATGATTTGCTTTGGATATCTTGAATACAACTGTTCATATTTCTTTTCTTGATCAGTTATAAGATAACAAGTATCTTCTTGATTAGACATGCATGAGGTTTGTATGGAACCCTGAGCTCTAACATCTCCTCTTCTTGCAGATTTCCTTCTTGAAGTAGAAACTGGACAACTTCAATGATGCTGACACAATCTTCAACAACGAGATTCGTCATTCACCAAGCAATGAGGGGTCCTATATCTTATTTTATGCATTTATTTTCTTGTACCGTCTTGCTATTTTATATATGTTCAAATTCAGTTACTCCCATGACTTGTGTGGGACTTCAAAAAAATTGCTTTCAAATATATCAGTTATTTCATATCATATAATGACTTGTGTATTTTCATTTGTGAATCACTACATAATATGAAATAACCAAATGAACTGTTTGAGGTATATGTTTTGTAATCATGAATAATAACAACAAGATACTTGAAACATGAATTGCAGAAAATTTTTAGCTTCATAACTTGATAAATCTTTGAATGTCTAGTTTACTTATCTAATTTGCTCAAGTGTCAAAAATTTTCTCACCCTAGTTTAAAAACTACTTGATAAAACTTTACTAATTTTGCTGGTAGCTAAAAATTAGTAACATTTCTGGCGACCACCTTGGGATGTTTTCCTGTTAAATAAATAAGATCAATTGCCTTGCCTATCCATTGGGCATGGAGTCCATCTTTGTCCTTTTTTGATTCAAAATTCCTATAACTCAACATCAAACAAAACTGAAAGAAACTATCATAACTCTATTTAAGATAGATTTAGAAAATCATGTAACATCCACACTTATTGAAAGAAAAACATAAATAAAACAAAACTACCTTACCCTACCCTAACCAAACAACCACGAAAACCTCAAACAAATCCATTTATTGTTTGGTTACCCTTCTAAAAAAACACTGATTTACATGTTTATGAACAGCTAAAACTAGATGAGGAACAAGAAGATATTCAATCAACTATTGCAATTCTTCATGAAGAATGTAAACAAACTCACTCACCCTATGATTTTGATCAACCAAACTACTGGTTTGGAGTGAATGAGCAAGTTGGCCCTATTGTCCTTTAATCTCATTCTCATGCTTGGAATTTGTTATGGAGAGATGCCTGATTGTGGACATCCTATTGAGATGCTAAATCGAGGACTCTTTTTGCTGGCTTCTTTCTCATGTGTTGTCTCTTCAACCACAACCTCTTGGGTCACTTGATTATGTTGATCACAATCAATTTTTCTTGAAAGGTGCTAAGTTGTCAACAACGTTAGAGCAAAAAAATTCAATGATGCTTGAGAATAAGTTTGTATCATGATCAAACTTATCATAGAAAGTATGCTATAACTCATTTTCATGATGGTTTTCAAAGATCATACCTTCAAAATATGCGATTTGCTACTTTTCTTGCTCTACATGAACAACCTTTGTTTGTGAATCAAACTTTTGACTTTCCAAAACATGACTATTTTCATTTGTCTCTTCTTGGATCTACACCTTTCCTAACTAATTCCTTCCATGCTACTGCTCGAAACTAGGCATTGATGTTAGTTTAATGATGCATTGCTCATCTTCACCTGCAAATCCTAGAAGTTCATCAAATAAACCAACAAAAATATGAACTTGAACATCTTTTTCTACTTCAACTACCTACTGCCCCACCTTATTCTCTTCAAAATATGATTGTCTAGAGTCTAAAATTGAAACAAATACCTCAAACTCATCCCAAAATGAGTCCTCTTTATTCCGATTTTCATTTTGTTGTGGAAGAGGATTGTTTATTACCTTATTGTAGCCTTGTTGATGGGTTGGAACATCACCCTTTTTACCTTCTTCTTATTGATTTTAGGCTCATACTACTATGATGTGAGACTCTTCTTGCTCATAATCAACAAAACATGGAAGTTCGTTAGTCATGTCAATTAGATCATAAGAAACATCAGCCTTTTCTTGATCTAAAACTTGCTGATTTTCAACTACAACCCCCTCTATTTCTTGATCTACAACCTGATTATCTTGAGAAATCAAGATATCAATGGATTTCTCTATGGATGGGGTGATTGTGTCTAAACAAGAAGTTTGAATTTGTGGAGGTTCTTGAGGTTGAACAAGTTGAGGAAAATGCTGCTCTTGAAAGATTGTAGGATGAACCTACTCAAGAATAGGCTCCTCTTGTATGAAGCATATTGTTTTGAATATAGGAATACCTCCTCCAAAAAATGGGTTTGGAAAAGTAACAAATGGGATAGCTTCTTGCTTAATAAGAGACTCTTGAAATGAAGGGAAGCTCTTAAAACTTGGAATTTCAAGATTGGAAGACATAGGAGAACCACCTTGACTGAAACTTGGAATTTTAACCTTGGGAACCTCCTGTTTGGCAAGTTTTAGCCTTATTTCTGTATTTTTTGCAGCAAGTTGTTGAGCAATATTCTCTTCAAATTGCATCTTTTGCATCTCATATTGCTGATCTTGAAGATAAGCTTGATACTTTTCCTGTTCCTGCTGTAAATCACATTCTTGTTGACATTCATGGTTATAATCCTATGAGAAATCATATTTATAATCCTGTTGACAATCATAGGTTGGACAAACCAATTGTTCTTGTTGCACATTCAATTCACTCTTTCTAAATTGTTCTCTAAGAAACATGTTCCTTATCTTCAATCTTAAATCTAGATTGTGAATTTGTTTGAGCTTACCCTCAAAAATTTGAAACTCTTGAAGATGATCATAGGGATTGATCTACTGATTGTTAGAAAAATGGTGGCCTTGGGATTGATCTTGAGCATAGGAGGGCTGATATGAAGTACTAACATGGGTAGGAGGATGGTAAGAATAATAAACTTGCTGCTTATTTGTTGTGATATGGGAATTTTGATCAAAATTAGTATTATGGTTGTTTGGGTCTGGTTGATAAGAGGGTTCATGGCTAGTATTTTCATAGTATGGGGGTGGGTATATATATTGACTATGAAAATTTGACATCTCTATTCATATGAAGAGCTAGAAATTAGAATAAAAGCTTGATTTTTGAAACATACCAGAACTGGATCTTGTTGAAACTAGTAGATGTGCTCAAATTTTCCAGGTGTGTGTAAATCCTGCCTCCAAAGGTTATAAATACTGATTTTTACACCAAAAATCAGAATTATGTGGAAAAGTTTTGGACTAGGAAAGTCCAAACTGTCCCACTGGGTGTGCCAAAAACTATTATCATGAGGGATTTCACCCAAATGCAACACTGTAAAGCTCAATAATCCCATGTAAGATGGAAACACTTTCGAGCCTGTGGGTTGCTCATAATGAAAGTGAGTCTCCAAATTATGGGCTGGTTCCCCTTTTGATTTTCTATGAAACTAAAAGACTTGAATAGGAAAATGGATGGAAGGCTAAATGGAATGAAATGCAAAACTGAAATGATGGTGATGCACCTAAAAGATGATAAAATTGCAAACTAATTCACAAGGACCTCTAAAAGATTCTATCTGCACAAATAGATCTAAACAGTTCAATCACATAAATATTTCATACAAAGGCTTTAATGAAACTATCCTCTTTGAAGGAAAAAATAATGTTTTCACAACAAAGATGATAACTCTAAATTATATGCACAATGTATAACCTGTGAAACTGAACTTAATTGCATTCATACACTTATGAGTGAGATAGAAAAAATAAAGGTTTCAAGATTGAAACATAGTAAATTTCTTATCAAATCAAGCATAAGGACAACACCTAAAATATGGAAGGAAAACTTGAGAATATTTGAAAGATGAAAGGAAAATTCAACAACTGACAAAACTATGATAACCTGTAAAAGTTGTATTATATTAAACTATAAATAAAAGCTAAGTTACAAGATAATATCTTTGTAGAATGCAAAGGTATAAAAGAACTGAGAAAAAAAACTAAGTATTTTCTCAATATATACAAAAGATGGAAACTCCAATGTGCTAAGAGGTGGAACTAAAAGCCAACAGAGAGTGAAAAATATCTAAAAAAAATCCTCTCATGAGCAAAGAAGAAAATCCTTGAAAATAGGGCCCACAACTAAAGAAAACTAAACTCTAAATGTTGCAAACTCCTCCGCTCAATGTGCATGATGAAAACAACTCCAAAACTGATGTGAAACTACAACTATATCTTAAAAAATCTCTACCATTTGCTCCATTTTTTCTTTGCTTGATTAGTTAACTGAAAAGAGACTCAAGTCTCCACCTTTGTGATTTGCATGATTTGATCTTTAGTTCACTTCACTTGTTTTCCTTGCATGATTTTTGAAAAGGTAACTATTTGATTAAATATTAAAGATAATCAATGTGATTATTTTAATATTTAATAAGTGATTGTTCTCCCTTTTTACACATTACATGTTAAATATTAAGGTAATAAAATATTACCTTTAATATTTAATTATATTGTTGTCTTCGTCTAACTCCATGCAATAAAAACAAGTCAAGTGTTACATTGTCATTGCCATTTCTCTTTGATAGAGAATTTCTAAAATGAATATTAAGACAATATGAAACTTGCACTTAATATTTGTCTAGAATACAATATGCATGCAAAAATTAAAAAGAGCTTTTCAAAAGTTTAAAAAAATAATAAAAAAATCCCTTTTTAATTCTCAAACTCCACTATGAACTCACGGGCCTCCTTTGATACCAAGTTGATTGAATTTAAGTCAAGAACATAACATTATTCAAATTAATTGATTTTATTTTGTAAAAGATAGTCAAAATCCCATCATCAAATTAGGGCGAGTAAAAGAATCTCAAACCCTAAAACATTCTTCAGTTTTACTTTGTATTTTTTGGAGGAGTCTCTACTGCGCCACCAATGGTTAGGGTTTGAACTTTTATTTCACCATTTTTGCACCATTCTTCATTGTTTTTGTGAGATTGCATGGAGATTCTGTGGGAAAAGAATGCAGAGGTAAGATTTTGTCACAAATTTTGGCATCAAACCTCATTTTAGAAGCAATTTTAGGCCTTCTTGGCTGCGACCTTTGAAACTTTCTAATGCATTTCACTTGTTCCTTTCTGATGTATATATCCTTTGTTTCTAATTTTTCCGTTAAGGAGTCTTTAAAGCTTTACCTGCTACGGGTTTGACTGTATCTCCTCATAGAAATAATTGAAGGTAAGTTTTCTCCATATAATCTACACTTTATTATCTACTAGATAATGTGCTCTATTCGAACCTCAGTGAAAAAACAAAGAAATCATTTATTCTTTCTCATGGCCTGAAACCCTTCATCTAGGTATTCAATTTTCTTTGATACTAAAGCTCTGTATATCTCATGTTTATTTTTGAAAGAATCTCAAAAATGAGCTCGATGAATGACATAATGGTGAATGTATTTGCTTCTCTTGGCTTTTGAAACTTCAAAGCTATAGGCCATGGTTGCAAAACACTTTGGGTATTTCTTATTTCTGTATATGAAACAATACAAAACCCTCCTTATGTTGTGAACTCCATGGATAGTATGGTAAACAACTAGATATATAAATGTATTTTCATTGCTTGAAATTTGTTATCAAAGTTCTTTATGAAAGCTTAAAAAAGCATATATGTTGCTATAGCTAAAGATAGTCTCCATTATATCTTGTTGTTTGTTGCTTTGAGAAAAGCCTACTTTGCTTCAACATCTTACATGGTTGTGAAGTGTACTTCACTTTTCATTATTTAGAGAGATAAATGAAGGGCTTTTTCTTTATTTTCAGATATTGAGGTTCTTTTCCATTTCTTACATTCATTGTGCTGAACATTACTTTAAAATACTTGCATTTGAAACAATGATGCACCTCCATATGTGACAAGAACCTTACCATTATTTTTTGTGGTTCATCCTCCCTATAGTTCTTGCATGACTATGCTCCCATTTCTGTGAAGGCTCTCTTGCATCCTATGCTATGAAAAAAATAGCTTCACTCTTTGCTGCTGTTCCACTACTGTGAAATTTTCAATGAATGCTTGTTCACTATCACACTTCATGATGATGCACTCCTTGTGTTTATTCATATGAGCAATTGATCAATTATGATTTAATCCTTCAGATGGATATTTCCTTTTGAGAAATTATGAATGTGTTTCTTTCTCAAAACTCTTTTGAATGATAAGAGGTGGCATGTTGGGCTCAACCCTTGTGGGAGCCAAATTTTACACCACATGTTAAAATGTTGAACATGATAAAATAGGAATGAAACATGTACCTGTACCTACACAATGAACAAACATGTTAGAAAAAAATAGTGAAATTCAATGTTCTTCTGATGATTTGCTTTGGATATCTTGAATACATCTATTCATCTTGATTTTCTTGATCAGTTATAAGTTAGCAAGTATTTGCTTGATTAGACATGCATGAGATTTGTATGGAATCCCGAGCTCTAACATATCGTCTTCTTGCAGATTTCCTTCTTGGAGTAGCAACTGGACAACTTCCATGATCCTAGCACAATCTTCAACAATGATATTCGTCATTCACCAAGCAATGACGGGTCCCATATCTTATTTTATGTATTTATTTTCTTGTACCTTCTTGCTATTTTATAGCTGTTCAAATTTAGTTACTCCCATGGCTTGTGTGGGACTTCAAAAACACTACTTTCGAATATATCAATTATTTAATATGATATAATGACTTGTGTATTTTCATTTGTGAATCACTACATAGCATGAAATAACTAAATGAACTATTTGAGGTATATGTTTTGTAATCATGAATAATAGCAACAAGATACATGAAACATGAATTGCATAAAATGTTTAGCTTCAAAACCTGATAAATCTTTGAATGTCTATTTTTCTTATCTAATTTTCTCAAGTGTCAATTTTTTTCTCACCCTAGTTTAAAAACTGCTTGATAAAACTTTACTAATTTAGCTAGTAGCCAAAAATTAGTAACAATAACAAAAATGACTTCCAAAATGGGTTTTTGGTTTAACATAATGGATCCTCTCAACAATTAGGAAATGTTAATAGAGGAAAGCATTTCATTGGTAATGTCTACCACAGAGTGGTATCATGCAAACATGACCCTATTGAGGTTAGAGCAAGTTTGGATGGATCTAACTATTGCATGGCTAAAAGATACAAAGCAAGAGTTGGTGGTTTCGCCCACTGAACACAGTGATGAAAGAAAAATTTGGGGTTTGGCTTACACTTCAAAACAAGAACCAATACATGGTTGCCATAGATAGTTGTATATCGATTGTGCAAACAAAAATAATGTAATCTATACATTTATTGC
>VDFB02275741.1:0-18411 GCA_007258455.2 Sequoia sempervirens
GTTATGTCAAAGCAAAGGATAGCTAGGCCCCCTAAAGCTCCATTTGCGGAGGAAAATAACCCTTCCATTTAAACCATTTTTGGGTTAGTTTGGCAACTTCTTCAATGCTTAACTTGGTTTCTTGTAAAAGGAGAATACATAGCTTTTGCACATCTAGTTGACACTGGATTAAATGTCTAAGTGCCCCTAACATTCCATGAAAGGATCTTCATTGGGCTAGCGAGGGCCCCCTCCCCCTCACTTTTCTTTTTGTTTACCAACATTTAAGGTTGCTTGAGATCCTACCTTAATCTCCTCCATTGTGAATTCCTCTACTTTTTTCCTTCCTTTCCTTTGCCGTGCGCCAACTAGCTCTTAGACTTATCTATTTCAAAATTGAGAAGTAGACCACATCTCTGAGAAACCAGTCGTCTGCATCCCTTCCTAGTGTGACTGTCCCACCTTTGAGGCATCAATTCGATTCATTTAAAAATATTACGTGACTACTGTGACCACAAACAAGAATAGCTTCAATCATTTGCCACTTTTCAAGGCTACAAGAAGGAGGGGCCATCAAACCTAGATAACCAAAATGACATCATTTTACTTGAAATGGGAATGGCCCTGAAATACCTCCAAAGTTAAATCAGGGATTTCTTCAACTCATCCTAGAGAGACCAAGGTACTGTTTTCTCATTGCATATGATCCGGTTTCCATTTCTTTTCTACCTCATATCCTTCTCAAATACGGGGTTGAGCTTTACAATTGAAAGAGAAATGGATTTTGATTTACAAAATTCACAAAGGGAAGGCCGAGAAAGAATTCAATTTTATTGATTGTCTCCATTTTCCCAAACCTAAATCTAACAAGATGGCTTTGGGAGCATGTGAGAAGGAGCTTTACAATGCAAATTTAGCATACTTGAGCCATTGTTGAGGATTTCCTTCATCACAACATTGAAATTTTCTCTAGACTAGAACCAATTCTCCTTCAACAAAGAACACTTTAAGATATTCTTCCCAGAGGATTATAGACGAACCCAAGTGTCCCAAGATCTCTGAAGCTCTGTTGGGTCCAAATTCGGACCATTTTCTTGATATACAGGCTAATATCCTCCATTGACCATGGACCTCCAAATAGGTTTTCCACTTTTCACCGCTTTTGAGCATTTGATGATGGAAAGCCTTTGGGAGAAATTATAGTTTGACAAGCCCCATGTGGAGGAACCTACCCATTTTTACTCTCTTTCTCAAGCAAGCCAACACCACAAAACTTGCCAATCAATGTCATTTGACAGCTGTCTAGATTAACATTGTTCAACAATAATATGATTTCTTCAATTTCACTATCAAAATTTCCACCTTCAAGCCCAATACTCAAGTTAAACTGAGGGTCTTCTAGGGTTGTAAAGGCGCCCACAAAACTATCCATTTCTCTACACAGATTGGTTTGTTAGACAAATGAAGGAGGAAGCCCTATTTTCTTTACCTAAGGGTTTTCCCGTAATGCTTCCACAAGACTCTTTTTGTTCTACTTCTCCCTTGACCATAAGCATTATGTCTAAGAACAGGTTGGGCTTCCCAAATAAACATCTTTGGACCAATCCTTGTCCCCTAAAGGACCTACCTTGAAATCCTAGCACATTTTTTTTTTGAAGAATATCTTGGGAGGATAATTGTGCAAGATATTTACATGTGGAACTAACATTGTTGATTTGGACTCTTAAGAGCCTCTATTCCATCCTCTCCATTTATAAAGTTTATCCATATTCTTGTTACTCTTGAAATACTATGCAAATTCAAAAGGGCATCATGTTTCAAGTTGGTACATGCCAAAGATATGCACTTCTTCTAACCTTCAAAATTAACATGGTGAGGCATTTTATAACCTTCAAAATTAGCATTTGTCTTGTTTTAGCAACTTCTACAGGTGGAATAAATATTATATGTGGCAAAATAGGCATCATACATGATATTAAATCATAACAAAAGCTGTATGAAAAGCACATTATAGGGTTAAAAAACATGTGCATTTTTTGTTTCTATTCCTTTGATCTTTCATTTTGGCTGGAGGAAGGTTTTAACAGGAATTTCACACCTAGAAGCGAAAGGATTTCACACCTGGCTTGAGTCCATCATAGGACTGCAGCATGTTATTGTATAGTTTTCCTTCATGTAAAGAGTGGTTATAGGTATCATGAAAGCTCCAAATGTGAGAGGGTTCCATGGATGCCAAGAAAGCATATTATTTACCTGTGTTAAGCCTTGTGTTAGTTTTCTCTCATTTGTAATGGAGGATGTGAGAGTTCATCATTTATGGAGTTGGGGTTTTGAGTCCTCTCTAATGTTTGGAGTCAGGGGTTGTAGTCCTTTATATTTACACAGTGTACTACAAGTAATGTTCCCTCCAAGACAGTCTGTAATATCCCCTTAAAATTTCTTATTTTGTACAAATTGACCAAACCCTGGCCTAAGAAGATGGCACTCAACAGACGAAACCCTAGGTTAGAAGGCTCAAATAGTAAATGAACCCCTGGGATTTTCAATGAATTTCCACCAGTAATCCTAGAATCTCAGCGGCTGAATCAGTCCTCAATTTCGTCTTGCAATCTGCCCTCCAACTGTTGAAATCACTGGAGTTTATAACAGCAATTTGTCCCTGAAATTTTGGCATGCTTTCCACTTAGCTGCCTTCCAAAATTGCCTCAAAACTGCTGCCTTCAACTGCTAAAGTGGTACAGCCTGTTTGGGAATGAAAGGATACTGAATTTTATCTTGAAATCACCCCCCAACATGCCCAAAATTGCCACAATCTGTATTGCAGGTTCATTCCAGCCAAATCCTAGATGTGGCACTCCAACTTAAAGGATAAATCTTTGATTGCAAACTGAAATTAGATCAATTATGCACAGTGGTGAATACTAAGTGAAATCATTCCAAGGAATTGTGGGTTCTTGTCCCCAAATTTCAGACCTAGAGGGTTTTCGTCCTTAGGTTAAATTGAACTTAAGTCCAATGCTGCACCAGAAATGTAGAAATCAGAAAATAGAATGGTTGATCAATATGCCTCCTCCTCCTTGCATGGCCTTTCTTAAATAGAATTTTCCTCCAAAAGACATAACTCTTCAAATTTCCTTCATGACCCCTGATTGACATGTGAGAGGAATTATTAAAAAATAAACTTTAATTATAAGGGACCACCTTGTTTTAGAGTTTCACTTTACTTGATGCCCTCTTTATTATTATTACAACACTTAAGTTGCCCCTTTTATGAAATTATGATCCTCTTGAGTTATTATTATACTCCCATTTTCCTAATGCAAAATTCCCAAGGCCCACAGGAAATGAATGATGGGCATTTGGGTTTCAACTTTGCTTCATTTCAAAAAGGGGACATTACAAAGTCTACGGATGTATTGTAAAACCCATTAGCATTGATGCATCGTAGAACATGTACGATTGGATTAGTGTTATGAAGAACATTGTTCACTCTTCCTTGAGTTTTCTGCCCAGTTGAGGGTTTCTCCAGCAGTATTTTCTGTGTTGCAATTATGTGGGTTGCAATATTTATTTTACTCCACATGTTTGTTTAAGTCCTTTATTTTTACTTTTTGATCACACATGCCATGCTGATTGGCATCCATTATAAGTGGTGTTGTTGCAGGATGAGTGTAGCATAGCTGCCCCATCTTTATGAATTAGCCCCCCTTCTCTTTTTCTTTCAAAATCAGCCCCTCCCACTTCTTCCTTGCCCAATCTAGCCTTCTACTCTCTTCATCATCCACCTGTCCCCAGTCTGCCACTATCAATGGGTCAACCAGATCTCTACCTCGATCGACTCCTTGTATAACTAGAAAGAACTAACACAAATTGTCAAATTACTGGTCATGGAGATTGTGTATCTGGTATAAAACTAATACTGGTACTTAAAAGTTAACAAAAAGTCAAAAGAAAAGTGCCATGAGATTGTTATCGTCACTCATGGCTGACAGCATCCAAAAGGATATCAAAAACAAACCACCACTTTCAAATGCCAAAATATATTGGACTGAACAGAACCCACATCCAATCCTTTTTTGCATGGTCGGTTAGAACACAGTTAGCAGACTCCATCAATTGCAGAGTACTCACCCAAAAAAATTCACAGCAAGTTTTTCCAGAACTTTATGGTGAGTTTTTGATGATTTTTGGCAAGTACTTGCCCTTGACTTGCACCTTGCGTCAAACACATGGATTAAAGAGTCCAAAAATGTTGTTTTGTTTGCTTGACAAGAATATTTTTTGCCTTTCTAAAAATTATGAAAATGGTGTGCTGCACCATCAAGGTTTGTGTGATTTTGAAGATCATCATTTGGGCTTGGTGTCAGGGGATCCACTCCTCAACCCTGCCCTATATTGTGACAAGGAACACACCAGGGTAGGGGCGCTACCCCTAGAACCCCACCAAACTCATTTGATACATTTTTGTAGCTGTATTTTGCATTAAAAAAATATTCAAAAATTTATAGCTGTATTTTTGCATTTAAAAAAATATTCAAAAATTTAAGTGTTTTTTAAGTTGCCAAGTTTTACTGAGTTTTTGCCTATTCAGGTATTTTTGGTCTACCGAATCCAAGTTGAGTAAGTTTTTGAACTATGAATTAGACTAAGTGGATTACAAAAATATGTACATCAAAAGAGTATCAGTGACTAGCATCCAAAAAAAAGTTGTCAAATGGGAATAGTCAGCACTTTGAGCACCAAACCCAGGTTTAAAAGAACATATCTTGACATTTCAGAGCATACAGTCTTGAAGTTTGCCACACACACATTACCATTTTCAAGCACAGAAATATGTTGACTGAACATGACCCATGTCCAACCCATTTTTGCAGTCTTTAGACAACTAGACTAAGTCAATTACAAACAGAAATACATGGAAAGAGTAGAGAAAACAGTATCCATAAAATGCTCAAAGGAATGTTGTCAAATGGGAATATGTAAGCACTCTGAGCACCAAACATAGATTTAAAACCCTCAGAGGACAAATATTGACATTTGTGAAGCATACTATCTAAAAGTTTATTGTGTTCCAGACAAGGTATAACTCTCAATGACCTTGTGGCCTGCAAATATGGTGAGTCTCATCAGTTGAGATGAGGTGCAAAACTTGTGTAAACTTAAGGAAAAAGACACCTTCCTGCATTAATATTTAATGTAGGAGGCAGAATCCTTCAGGACAATGTCACTAATCAAAAAGAAATTTTAAAAAATATTCAAAGCATCATTCAAACTCAAACAGACCAAGACTTTTCGAGCACATAAATACAGCAATTGACCAAATTTGATGCCAATTTTCTGTACTATGCTAGGTATGAAAGAGATTCAAAAATCTGAGATTTTGATAATAATCAAAAAAATAGAACTTCAGAAACAATCCCACCTTTGCATTCACATTATTGACAAATACTTGTAGAGAACAAGAAAAATAAATTATAAACTAAAAGTTCTTGCGATCACAAGACTGGTTGAGTTCATACCTGAGTAAAAAGGTCAACCAAGCATGTTAGGAGATTCTCCTCTGGATCCCCCCCTGTCTTTGTGCGATTATAATATTCCAGCAATTGCTCTCTAAAAGGAACACAAAAATAAAGAGCCTGCATTATTCAAAAAAAAAAAGGACAGTTAGATCACTCTTTGATCCACCTAAAGCAAAAAAGAGCACGTGCAACAACTTTAAAAGAGAAGTACAATTTTTGAATAGCCAATACAATAAGTAACACCTCTGGAAATAGCATTTTGTAAGATAAGAGAGAGTGTCCCACATAAGTCTATATTTCTTAAAGAAAGAATCACTTAGAAGCAATGAGTTCTAAGTGGACCATTCATGCTCATGAGAGACCCATTATTGTGAAACACTACTCATGAAATAAGAGTCGATAGAAATTGAATTGAAAATACACAATTGATTCCCCAAAATTGATTAAATTAACACTAACTAATTGATAAACACTCTCCAGTCTCCACCTTTTGACCTGAAAGTCATGCTTCTAAGTAATTTTTCCTAAACCTAAATTCTCATCACAAACACAGGTTAGAGTGCAATGCTAGATGGAGTCCTCCAGCTTCATTTTGAAGGCCAATTCCACCATTAGATATAAACTGGGACTCATGTTTTATAAAGGTAATTAACAACCAAATAAATAGTTCAAACCAGATTAAAATTAGTCACCAGTAATCATCAACAAACTAACTAATCATAAAAAAAACTAAGAATTTTGACTCAGATGGAGAAAACAAAAAGGAAAAATGCAGCCATAATCAAAGAAGACATTACAGATTGCCTCCAACAGTCCAGATCAACCAACTAAACTCCATGAACTGTTACCAGCCTAAGTGACTATCGTACTAGGGAATTTAACCGGAACAAGTCAAAAATATGGTTATAGTATGAATTTGCAAAATCTGACACAAGGAAGCATAGCACATTCACAGCCCAACAAAGTTGGGCCACCCTAAGTGGCCATGACGCTGAGATCTTTAGACAGAGATGAAAATGTGGGTTTAGCATAAATTTGTGAATAATATGACACAAAAGCTGAGTACGCTCACAGCCCTAACAGGGTCATGAACTTCAATTGCATATATAAGTCCACTTAGATCACAACCAATCAGACATATTACATCTGACTAGTTCTTGGGTATAGCATGCATCTGCAAAATAATCTGACACAAAAGAAGCTGGGCACATTTGTGGTCCCGACAGGAAGGAAAACTTCAATTACATTCACCAGTCCGCTTAGATCACAACCAGATAGATATATCAGACTCAATCAGTTCTAGGAAATTGTTAAGAACTCCTAGCAGTCCTCTAGAGATGAATAACAGACCACAAAGAATTTGGAGAACCCTGCCTCTTAGTTGAAAATGGAACAAGCACAAAGAAGGAACCTGTAACTAGCGTCAAATCACTTTTCTGCATGCAAGATAAATTCTGAAGGCCAGACCATTTCTGTAAACAAATTCAGATACATAAAAATAAGAACCATGGACTGCCTAGATCTGGGTTACAACTCTTAAGTTTTAACCAATGATACAACAGCTGTAAAGTTGCCCATGACGAACAGGCTAACCAAAACAAATATTTCAAAATATTAAAGAACGCCCTCGTGTATACTTAATTTACAAAAATATGAAGCGATAAAAAAATCCAAGTTCCAAAAATTGAGCCTACAGAAGCTTCCAAATATATTGAACTTTTAAAGCAAGGACAAATCACCATTACCATTAAGTTTCCGACTATTAAAATATCAAGACAACCTGTTTCCATACTTTATCAGCTTGCTCTAAGTTCAAAAAAGTTTTATTACACCACTTATTATAAAACAAGGACAGAACACTTAGCCTCCTTGATTACAACCAATTGCTGAAAAGATCAAGATGATTTGTTTGTAACTCAAAAAGATGTTTAATAAAATAAATAATACTAAATTTGATTGTGTCAAACAACTATTAAGAATTGAAAAAAATATTAATTCCAATAGCACTGAACCATGCACTAAATTTCCAAAACAGATAGGCTCCTAAGATGTGATTGCAGCAGATTGACACAGATAGTTTAACCTGAATGGAGCATGCTTTCAAAGAATATACATACATATCATAAAAAATAGTCCCAACTAAAATTCATGAACCAGATATCAAGAAATAATTAGATCAGATAAGACAGACTGACATGATAAAGGGTGCCATTGTCAACTACCCAATAATGTTTAAAGATGAGCAGGCTAGAAGAGGACTTCTGAAGCCTCTGTTGGCAAACATACAGGCCATTCTGTATTCACTCCTCAAGAAAGAGAATTATTATGAAAAATATAGACTTGGTACATCAAACATGCAATCAAATAATGTTACAGAAGGTTAATATAGACTCCCCCCCAAACTTCAACTCAGGGGAAGTTCCATCGTAAACAGCATACAGACTTATATGGAACATCATTTTAGGATATGCTCCATCATAAAGAGTGGTAGAACCAGAAAAGATCAGGCTCATATTGTAAAATCAAAGGTCCCAAATTATAAGAGATATGACAACAGAGACAAAGGCAGAGGATAGACTCCATCTGTTTTTGTGCAATCAGAAGGAAAAGCTAGAACCAGAATGGAGAAGAGATAGTGACTGACAATAGCCAGTCTTGTTTGTAAATTAGGAAACCAGCAAGACATCCAAAACCTTCAAAGAAACAACATATATAGTAGCCAAATTAAATCTTGTGCATGCGCACTGGACCCACAAAAGATGTATTTCAATTAGACCAACTAAAATTAATCAAAATTCATAGAAATGATCATTTCAAGAAGACAAAGAAAAGGGCTAAAAGCCCACCATTCACTAGCCTAGAAGAAAATACAATGAGTTCTATCATTAAAAAGAATCAGAAAATATACTAAGTAGATTTTGGATAGATCAGTACAGGTGAGGCTCAAGGGTAAGTTATTTGAGGATAATGTAAAATTCATGATCAAGAAAATGTCATGGCCAGCAAAGCCCAAAATTTCTTTGAAATCCTTTACAATGGTATTCTGCACCATCTTTCTGAAGGAGTTAATTAAAAATATGCCGAAAACCTAAATTGAATGCTATATGTTCAAGGGTCCTGGTGATATAAAAGACTAAAATATTTCACTATGTCATGTTCCAAGCATTGAAACAAAGTTTGTCGAGTAGAATTAGCGTCAGAAAGATTATAAGTTGGTTTAAATTTATTCAAAACGGATCCAGCTCATTCGATTGTCAAAGAAGAGAGAGAGAGAGATTCATAAATATCAATTGTTTACACAATGCCAGAACTGTCTGAGGAGGATTTCAAGGCTGCCGAGAAAAGAAATTGTCCAGAGCCTGGGGTGCTGATCATAAGCGTTCCGGAGGTACCAGTGGGCAAAAGTGGTGGAGATTTTTCACCACAGTCTGGTAAGAACCCCACTTGTCCCGTTCTTCAAAGGATGGTCAGGACGTTTAGCAGGCGCCTTTCCACCTCTAAGGCCATGTGAAGCTCTGGTTTGTAGGTTGGTGGGATCGTGTCGAGGTTCGGCTGGAGAAGGGCCTGCTTTTGGCTGATTTCTTGCTGTTGGTGATTCAGAAATAGTTTCCTTCATGGAAGATCCCAGTGCGCATACCATAAATCATCTCCCAAAACATAAGGCCTCAAACATGATAGAACAACTTTACAAACTGCACGATTCCATGAACAAGGAGATTGCATAATTGGAGTTATCTGGGACGAAATTGCTATTTATAACCCGGCAGAATCAGTGTGCAAACTGTGCATGAACATGTGAGTTCCATTCATGCAGTTAACTGGGGCTAAAGTTTTCAATTATAACATGGGAGAAGAACTATACAATTTGCATGAAAAATAGGGGGTTCCATAATTGTAGTTATTGGAGCAATTGATGAAGGGTTCCAACTTCCAATTCCCTGAAGGATAAACCACAACAGTACATCTCCGCTTCATAATACCCTCGCAGTTCAATTTGTTAGTTCTATCATATTAGCTAAGCTTTAATGCATAACAGATTGTGTGAAATTTTAAATTAATAGATTCTAACTTTAAACCCCATCCAAACTAAAAATTCAGTTTCAAGAACTTGAAATATTAGATAAACAAATTTCTTGAAAACATGCCTGAAGAACGCTGTTGCAGTAACAAGTATTGCCGAAATTCTCAAGGCCAAAATAGCGTTCGCCTTCAGGAAATTGATCTCCGAGGGCCCTTTCCAGTCTTGAGCCGGTAGCTCCCATGACCATACGCCCACCGCTTGCTGCTATTGAGGTTTTCCTTTCGGCGAGGGGCGAGATGAGGGAAGGGTTTTCTCACAGATGTTTAATAAAATATCAAGAAATCATATATATACTTACGGCCTACAAATTCATATTGTTCTGGACAAGTGGAATCTTTAGAAATATATGCCCGCGTAATTCAGAGCGCTAATCCTTTCAACTGTCAATTCTCAACCAAAATATTTGGAGGACGAAAAGAATGTTAGGAATATAGGGCGTTGGCGGGCGCAATACCGCCTTGAGGGCAAAGATACACTTTAGGTTACTTGCATTATTTTATTTCATCATTCATGAACTATTTTAAATTTAATATAATAATAGAAATGTCACAACTAAAACATTCATCCATATCTTTAAAAAACATTTGAACACAAAACTTCAAATCCAAATTAAAACAAAATACAAAATTATTCTGAAACAAAATCAAAAAAACAAATACAACCAAACTAAAACAAAATACAAAATTATTCTGAATTAATACAAATTATTTAAAAACAAAATACAAACCAAACTAAAAAAACAAAAAATTATACAAAATTATTCTGAAATAATTCAGAATAATTTTTGTATTTTGTTTTAGTTTGGATTTTGAAAGTTTTGTGTTCAAATGTTTTAAAGATATGGATGAGATTTTAGTTGTGAAATAGAGTTGTGAAATAATTTTGTATTTTGTTTTTAGTTTGGATTTTGAAGTTTTATGTTCAAATGTTTTTAAAGATATGGATGAGGTATTTTAGTTGTGACATAGAGTTGTTTAGAATAATTTTGTATTTTGTTTTAGTTTGATTTTGAAGTTTTATGTTCAAATGTTTTAAAGACATGGATGAGGTATTTTAGTTGTGACATTTCTATTATTATATTAAATTTAAAATAGTTCATGAATGATGGAAAATATTTTTAAAAAATTGTGTAAAAGATTTTGAATCAACATTTTTTATTATATTATGTGATTTTTCAATAGGGTGAAAGAAATTAGGTTAGCATTGTAAATAGAGTTCTATATATTGATAATTTTAGTTATAGAAGTGAAATTGTATCACTAGCTCTTCTCTAATGTAATTGTGAAGTCAAGAGGTCATGGTGAGGGGATGCCTAGATCACATAACATTTTGAGTACATATTGGAATCACATAAAAAATAAAGAAATCGCGCACAATGCGCAAGAAAATAATATATTTTTTTACTACACTTTCAATGTTAGATTTGCATATCATAATGATCCCAACTAGGGTATTTATTATATTGTGCATAGGATTGCAATGACACAATCACTTGCTTAACCCAAACTTGCAAACTCTAATGAATTAAGCTTAATCTTTGCCAAAACTAAAATTTAGATATATTATAAAAATGCATACAATCATTTGGGCACCAAAATTGTACTCATTGCATTTAATACCATTCACTCTTTTTTTTCAAATTCAACTACTCCCTCAAATGCATTACATGCATTATTTCAAATTTCCCACCAAACAAATAGCTAACCTAGTCAACTACCTACAACATTCACCTTTCTTGCAAGTGTGTAATCAATCAAAGTCGTGTCATTCACAGTGATCCTATGTGCACACTATCATGTTTATGCTCATGCTCACATCGCATGCATTGTCATTTAAAACCTCTACCCTTACTGTATTTACACTATTTTATGTTTGCCAAACCCTACACCCCATCCACTTATTTTGCAATATCACTTTGTCTCTGGATACCCTTACATCAAGTGCCCTAGGTAAGAAGAAATGAACCATGAGCCACTAATTATGTGTCTCCTAGTTGATCTTCTATAATGTGCCATTGTGAATTTTGATGCTCTCAACCACTTCCCATTTTTCAACTATTTAGACCTTCCATGTGACTATATACTCTTTACAATCCTTTTTGTGCATCTTCTTCACTTTAGTGTCCAAAACCCTGTCAATCTCCTCTTGCACTTTCTCTATTGGTTCGTGTGCATCATATCCACTCCATCTGTGCATGCAACCTTGCTCACACCCTTAGGTTGTCCCTTTGTGTAAGGGTGAATTCTATAGTATTAAAGATGAATGATATCTAAATCCCCTTTCGAGAATCTATCTCATATGCACTTATCTCTATTTTTGCAAACCTTGCATGGTTCAATCCTTTTATGTTAGATTCAAAAATAAACTAAAGCTACATAAAACCCAATGCAAGAAAAAAAATAATGAAACTATTCTAGCAAATGATATAAAAATCAAAATCATATAATAGATTTAGTTCCCATAAAGAGACATGCAAATTCTCAAGAAGTAAAATAGCATTATGAGAGCTCACATTAGCAAGAATGAATACAAATCTAGAGGAGTGGATGCATGTATAGAGAAGAGGGGAAGCGAGACCAACCAATGAGAAAAGTTATTCCAACTATCAAAAATAGGCATGAGTTACACTTATGAAAAGATGTCATCTACCCTTATTATGCTCCACTCACTACAACTAAGCAATCTAAACTAAATGTGTAGGAAAATATATAATATCTAACTAAAGAAGATAAAAAGCCTACACAAGTACCCCCCCTTAAGCATAACTTAGGTGGGTGAGAAGATGGGTTCTAAAAAATGAAGCCTAACGAGGTGCTCATGTACAAATATGTCACCCCAAGAAAAAAAACTCTTAAGAAGAGAGATAGAAGCCCTACCTTGATAGAACGAAAATAACCCTACGAGAGAGAAAGGAAGGACAAGGTAGCCCCCCAAAGAAGTATCCTCCTACATCCATGCAAATCTTGTCGATGAAGAAACATGCTTTTTGTGAAGGGTTTGGTGAAGATCTCGATTATTTGCTCAAAAGTTAGATAGTATAAAATACCAATGACTTGTCCATGAGGATAAGCTCCCAAATGTAGTGTATTGAACCTTTATATTCTCGGTCCACTAATAATGGACCAAGTTACATGAAATCTATATCTCGCTCTAATTGTCATGAAATATGGCAAATGGTCATTTAAACTAGATACCAAACCTAATGAGAATATACCAAATCTAAATGGCCTTGATAATGAAATTAACAGCCCCCAATACTCAACCTCAATGGAAGATAGAAAAATAGTAGACCATTTATTTTTCAACCAACAAATTATAGGATATGAACCAAGTGAGAAGTTGTAATTTGATGTGGACTTGTAATCCTAAGAATTGTCTATCCAATTTGAATATAATGCTCCACCAAGTAAATGTTAATACCTATTACATAAAGAATCCACTTGACTGTCTTTTAGTGTAGCTCATGGGGCTTCTATATAAACCAAGAGACCATTCCTATGACATGAAATATCAAGACTCGCACGAGTTAGATAAATGAGGCTCCTAACAATTTATTGATACAAGGTACCATCAACCATAGTTGAAGGTCATTGAGCCTCAAGTTTGACTCTAAGAAGAAAGGGATTAAAAACAAGCTTGTAATCAACCATATGAAAACATGAGAGAAAATCAAGAGCATGCTTGGACTATGTAATGGTAATCCCATGAGTAGATTGAGATGACTCAATTCTAAGAAAATAATACAATCCCAAGTAATTCATCAAAAACCTATCATAGAGGGAAATTTTCACTGCCACGATGGATGAAGAACTCCCTATAGTAAATAGTTCATCAACACATAGTACCAAAGTGAGGAGATAATCATCATATTGTAGAATTGATATGTTTGGATTCAAATGGCAATGAGAGAACTTGACAATGACAAGGAAAGAATCCATCTTGGAATACCAAGGCTAAGAGACCTATTTCAAGCTATGAATAGATTTTCCAAGATTGCAAACCAAGGAAAATTCTTGTAGAAAACCATGTGGTTGATCCATGTATATTTCATCCTTAAGGCTTTGTGGGTAAATACTCTTCACATCTATCTAGTGAACCTCTCAATTTTGTATAGTAACAATAACAATAATAAGTCAAATAGAGTTCATTTTTTCAACTAGTGCAAATGTCTTTGAGTAATTAATACAAGGAACTTGAGAAAACCCCTATATTGCCAAATGTTCCTTAAACTTATAAATTAAACTATCTACTATAAAATTTATCTAATAGATCCACTTACATCAAACAAGTGTCCTTCTCGTAGAAAGGAAGACAAGATCCCAAGTGTGGTTCTTGATCAAGGAACTATACTCTTCCTACATTGTTACATATTACTTAGGAATGTTAGATTCCTCTCCAAAAGACTATAGAAAAAAGTCAAAAGTAATATAAATATGTGGAAGTCCATAAAACTGTGAACATGTCCACTTATTGTATGATAAATTACCAACCTGATCACTTGCAACATGCAATATTAAGCACAAAGTGAACCTAAAATCAAAAAATTGGGAGAAGAGTCATCAACCTCTAAATGATGACTACAAGAGGGAAGACGTGAATCCTCATAGTCACAACATCCAAATCGGAGGAAGAAGATTTATTGTCATAAGGAATCTATTAAAGTGGATCCTAATCCTCGAAAGTATTATCCTCAACCTCTAAATAATGACTAGGATATGGAAGAGGTGAATCCTCATCATCATTTACAATACCCAAATTGGAGGAAGAAGAGTCATTTTCATAAGGAATCTACTAAAGTGGATCTCAATCACCTGTAACATGCAATGTTTGTTAATTATATGTCCTCTATAGTGTATTTTGTAGGGGATTTCACACTCAATCGATTAAAATAACAACGCTCAACTATCTTCAAGGCATTAGAGATGTCCTCTCTTTGTCTTCAAATCATATTGTGTTGTCAGATGTCTATTTTTCATCATTTTCTATAGGCAGTTAGGGTTAGTTTGCATCATTACTTCTATTATGAATCAATATAAAAGAAAAATTTGTATTTATTGTACAGGTTGTTTTTTCTCCATGAGAGCTCAACATCTTTGCAACTCTTCTTTGCAAAACGAGCTTTGAGCCTTTGATCAATAAAAGGTTATTTATTTTTACCTCTTTCCAAACTTTTTGTTGTGTAAAACATCTTGCCTTCATTTATGAGTGTATGTTCTCTATTTTTATGTGCTTGTATAATGTGTTAATACCTTTCTCCGGGGTTAGTTATGGAATGCTTCTTTCCTCCTGGCATATGTCAAATCCTAACCTTCACATAAGCTCATAAGGGTTAGTAGAGCTAAAGACTATGTGAGTTTCTCGATATCTTCATTGCTTCTATATGCTAAAATAAGAAAGAAGATACACCATTTAATCTAGGTGCATCACCACCCTTTCCATTTTATGCTTTCATTCTTCCCCTTTTTCCTATAAATTAATATAATATGATTAGTTGCAAGTTTATGTAGTGTTAGGTTGGACCAACATTGTTGCATCTAGGTTATAAAGGATGTTGGCCTTCTCCGAAGGTCTAATATCAATAGCAAGTGTCTCACACCTAAGATCATTCCTATTGTGTCATCGGAATGCTAAGCATAGCTCAGCAAGGTGTAATTTCATGTGACAATAGTTTTTGGCACACCTGGTGAGACTAGTGTGATGAGATTTATCTCATCCTATTGATATTTTGGTACAATCTTATCAGTAGCAGTCTTTGAGGACATCAAAAGGAACCTAGCGACTCTGTAAGTTCAACATATTGATGACTCTATTGGTATGTTCTCATTTCTTTGTTTGATAAAATTTGGTTGCTCTATTTTGTTTAGTATCTTAAGTTTTATCCCTACAACACAACATATCTTTCCATGTCATTCCTATGGATATCCCCATAAATCATGTCTTTGCCACTTTTAATGGTGGCGACCCTATTGTCCTTACCCAATGGGATGATATTCCCGTAGTTTCTCTTACAAGTATTCTATTTTTTACTAGTGAAACTCATGCTACCACTCCCATGGAGCATATTTAGGATGTTACAAACATCTACTTTATGCATAACTGACAATGTAGTTGTTAGGCTTCTTCAAGATTCCTTGAAAGGAAAATAACTTTAGTGGTACAAGGGACTACAACCAACTCCTATCCATGATTGGAATGTGATGTGAGAAAGGTGGTTAAAACTCTCTATCCAACCCAAAATGACTTTACTCAAACAAGGAAACAACCAATTGCCCACAATTCTCTCAACTTGCCTCAAACACTCTCCTTAAGGCTTATAACCCTCAATAACCAATCAATGAAGATATCTTTTAGAGATGGTCGTATAGAGGCTTACCAAAATCCACAAAGGCTTACCACAAAGTCCAAAACAACATACCAAGAGATCCAATAGGGTTTCTTTGACTCAACATCAAGATTCAATAGACTGCCCTGCTTCTAGGCTACTCAATTAGCCCTAATTTCCAAAGGAAGTACTTCCTAGAATTCTTGTTTTCACTAAAACTCCATAGATAGTCACTAATTGTGTGCCAAAACACCCAAATCCACAACCATTTCTCAAATTCAAGACACTTACAATGTTGAACCAAGAAACCCTCAATTACCATGCACAATACCTAGGGTTTATTCAAATTACAACCTTCCAAGCTTATCCAACCAAACCAATGACTCTATCAGATCACAAATTGTCTGTACCAACTCAAAAATGCCTCACATAGATAGTACATTCACCATTTCCACAAAACCCTTCTTCAACAACCTACTTTCACATGGAAAACATACAATTTCACCCTAGGGTAACATCCCACAACTTACAATTCACTTCTCTTCCACTCTAAAACATGGAAACACCTACCCTACCATCATAACATGCCATTCCACTGAGATACAGACTAGGACAGTAGATGGAATGGCTAATTACATTATTTAATCTTCAAATAGAGCCTTCACTGGTCTATAATAGACAAATTCATAAATTTGCAAAGATCTCCCACAAAATTTAAAGATAGAATTTAAAAATGGAATAAAATGAAAGATAATGCACGTATCTACAAAACAAAAAAGATTTCAAACCATCTCAAGCTAGTACGGGTCCATACAGTAGGAGAAAACTCAAAAAAATAGAGTAATTTGCAGAAAAAACGTTGTGCTTTAATTGATTTTCTTCAATACAAGACTTCAACAACCTTTTGTTTGAGCCTTTGGAGGCTTTAAATACATTTTCAAATCAAAACTAACCTTCCCAATGTTCATAACTAAATTTTCAAATCCTTGACCCTTCACATTCCCCAAAAGTTGCATTTCTTGCTTAACAACATTTGCATTTTTTGTGCAACTTTTACTAATGTAACCCCTAAGACTCAAAACCACCTAATATCCATCAAAATGTCTTATTTAACATCAAAATGGTATTTTTGACCTTATTTATACAAAACCATATCAAAACCTAAAGCCTACTTGGTAACATCTTGAATTGACAAAAATTGTTTAATGGTGCTCCTACACCATACACCCCAACATAGAACTTTTCCAAGTCCCTTGGAAAGTAGCTTGCAATTTGTCCTCCATTATTCTTCATTTTTCTCTGACCTTCATGCTTGTCTTCAACCGGTTCATTTTGCATTGGTTCTTCACTACCTTTAGCATTCTTGTCAATGTCTTCACTTGCACTCTGCTCCATCTATTCATTCTGCTCTGTGGGGTGTTTTCCATCTTTTCCATTATCAAATACTGAGGTTATATCTTCTTCTACACCTTTACACAAACCTCTGCTTACTGCCAACACTTCCCTCTTCACTTCATGCTTAAATTTCTGATCAACACCCTGCTTATCTTTATCTTTCACTCTGTCGGTCTTATAAATCCTTGTACCATCACATTTAATGGTCTTTGACAGACCTGCACATACCTTATTCACTGTCCTATTAACATCATAAACCTCTATTCTCTTGTTCACTATATCACCAATCTTTGTACTAACAACCTTCAAGTGTCTACTCACCCCTTTGACTATTGCTACATGACACATGATTGTCCCAATTAATACTCCATCACTGATTTCTTGCCTTTCCAAGGGCTTTCCACCCTTATACTACTTTGTACTTGACTGAGACACATTCCCATTCACTTTCTTCTACCACACAAAAACATTCTTCTTCCTCTCTATCTGCACATTACCTTTATCCTTCCTATTCACTATTCAAACAGTATCAGACTTAGATATGGCTGCAAACCTCATGCTCTCACCTTCCTCGTTGCTCACATATTCTTTCCTCCCTATCATTACAATCTCACCTTGCTCACTTGCCTCTTCAACCAATGGAGTTAGAACAAATGTCTTTCCATCCTTTTCAATGTTATATATGTTTTTTCTTCCATGATAAACTGCAGACCTATCAAATTGCCAGGGTCTCCCAAGCAAAAATGGCAACAACTCATAGGTAAAATGTCACAAACAACTTTATCTTTGTATAGACCAATTTGAAACTCAACAGTAGCTTGTTCACTTACCAAGATGCTCTTATTTTCACTAATCCAAGACACTTTATATGGTTTTTGTTTAGGTACTCTTTGCAAATTCAACTTGTCCACCATATCACTAGAGACCATGTTGTCAATGCATCCAAAATCAACAATCACTTTACATACCTTATTTTTGCATCTGCATGTTGTTCTAAACAAGGCTCTCCTCTGAATTTTCTCTCTCTCCATGGATGTCTTCAAGTTTTTCTTTCTCACCATCAACATTTCACCAACTTCAGCAGTAGCATGAAGAGTATTGGAGTTTGAGCTTTC
>VDFB02275742.1:0-14372 GCA_007258455.2 Sequoia sempervirens
CATGACACATGATTGTCCCAATTAATACTCCATCACTGATTTCTTGCCTTTCCAAGGGCTTTCCACCCTTATACTACTTTGTACTTGACTGAGACACATTCCCATTCACTTTCTTCTACCACACAAAACATTCTTCTTCCTCTCTATCTGCACATTACCTTTATCCTTCCTATTCACTATTCAAACAGTATCAGACTTAGATATGGCTGCAAACCTCATGCTCTCACCTTCCTCGTTGCTCACATATTCTTTCCTCCCTATCATTACAATCTCACCTTGCTCACTTGCCTCTTCAACCAATGGAGTTAGAACAAATTTCTTTCCATCCTTTTCAATGTTATATATGTTTTGTCTTCCATGATAAACTGCATACCTATCAAATTGCCAGGGTCTCCCAAGCAAAAATGGCAACAACTCATAGGTAAAATGTCACAAACAACTTTATCTTTGTATAGACCAATTTGAAACTCAACAGTAGCTTGTTCACTTACCAAGATGCTCTTATTTTCACTAATCCAAGACACTTTATATGGTTTTTGTTTAGGTACTCTTTGCAAATTCAACTTGTCCACCATATCACTAGAGACCATGTTGTCAATGCATCCAAAATCAACAATCACTTTACATACCTTATTTTTGCATCTGCATGTTGTTCTAAACAAGGCTCTCCTCTGAATTTTCTCTCTCTCCATGGATGTCTTCAAGTTTTTCTTTCTCACCATCAACATTTCACCAACTTCAGCAGTAGCATGAAGAGTATTGGAGTTTGAGCTTTCAGCGTCATCTTCATAAGTAATTTGGGCTCTACTATCATATTTCCTTTCTCCTTCACTTGATGTGGTTCCAATCTTCTCTAGACACTTGAAGAAAGGGTGACCAAACTCACCACACTTATAACACCTTCCTGAAAACTCATTAAAATCTCTTCTTTGCCTAAATCTTGTTTTTCCACCTCTCCATCCTCGTCTTGATTCAGGTGCTTGTTCTTTACTCTTATCAGCATCTTCAAGGTATTTTTTGGTCTGTCTTGGTGTTGAAAATGTACCTCTGCCCCTAGAAGTATTTCATCTTCCTCTTGTTGCCTTCTCTTGTCTCCTCTTGAGTTTTTCTTTTGCTCTAATTGTCATTTGAAAACATTGTTCCACTATTTTTGGTGCCAACAAACTAATTTCATCTTGAATGTTATACCTTAGGCCATTGAGATATCTAGCTACTCTTTCTTCCTCATCCTTCTCATGCTTTGTTATTATACTTAGCCTATAGAATTCTTCAGTATATGTTTGCACATCTTGTTATTTTTGCCTAATATTTTGTAATCTTTTGAGTAATTGAACATTATAATCACAAGGAAGGAACCCGCTTCCACATTCTCCCAATAAGTGATATTGTTCTTCATTTTCTCACTCATCTGTAATGTTCCACCACAAGAAAGCATGTCCTAATTTGTTAAATTGGCTCTTTCTACTTTAGGTTCTCTTTATCAATCCGCTTTCATCACAAAGTGCCTAAAGCTCTCGTATCCAATCTAAGAGTTTTTCCATCTAGTTTTCTATACATAGAATATCTTATGTCTATCTTTCAACTTTCTAAAGCTTATTTATCCTTTACTATTCGATCTATCTTTTCTACTAGAAGTTCTTTTCAGATACTTTTATCTATATCTATCTCGATCTCATTCAACGCAACCAACTCCTCGCCTCAACCTCCTCAACCATCCTCGAACCCCTGCTATGGTCCTATAATTGTTTAATTCTAAATTTAACAATTACTTAACAAGAGATCTAATAACTGTGCTCTAATACCACCTAATGTAAGAAAGGTGGTTAAAACTCTCTTAAAACTCTCTATCCAACCCAAAATGACTCTACTCAAACAAGGAAACAACCCTTTTCCCACAATTCTCTCAACTTGCCTCGAACACTCTCCTTAAGGCTTGTAGCCCTCAATAACCAATCAATGAAGATATCTTTTGGAGATGTTCGTACATAGACCTACCAAACTCCACAAAGGCTTACCATAGAGTCCCAAAAAACATACCAAGAGATCCAATAGGGTTTCTTTGACTCAACGTCAAGATTTGATAGACTTCCCTGCTTCTAGGCTACTCAATTAGCCCTAATTTCCAAAGGAAGTACTTCCTAGACTCTTTTTTTCACTAAAACTCCATAGAAAGTCACTAATTATGGGTCAAAACACCCAAATCCACAACCATTTCTCATATTCAATACCCTTACAATGTTGAACCAAGAAACCCTCAATTACCATGCACAAGACCTAGGGTTTATTCAAACTCCAACCTTCCAGGCTTATCCAACCAAACCAATGAATCTAACATATCACAAATGCTCTATACCAACTTAAAAATCCCTCACATGGACAATACATTCACCATTTCCACAAAACCCTTCTTCAACAACCTACTTTCACATGGAAAACATACAATTTCACCCTAGGGTAACATCCCACAACTTACAATTTGCTTCTCTTCCACTCTAAAACATGAAAACACCTACCCTACCATCATACATGCCATTCCATCAAGATATAGACTGGGACAGTAGATGGAATGGATAATTGCATTATTTAATCTTCAAACAGAGCCTTCACTGGTCTATAACAGACAAATTTAGAAATCTGCAAAGATCTCCCACAAAATTTAAAGATAGACTTTCAAAATGGAATCAAATGAAATATAATGCATGTATCTACAAAACACAAAAGATTTCAGATCATGTCAAGCATGTACGGGTCCGTACAGTAGGAGAAAACTCAGAAAATAGAGTAATTTGTAGAAAAACATTGTGCTTCAATTCATTTTCTTCAATACAAAACTTCAACAACATTTTGTTTGAGCCTTTGGAGGCTTTAAATACATTTTCAAATCAAAACTAACTTTCCCAATGTTCATAACTAACTTTTCAAATCCTTGACCCTTCACATTCCCCAAAAGTTGCATTTCTTACTTAACAACATTTGCATTTTTTGTGCAACTTTTACTAATGTAACCCCTAAGACTCAAAACCACCTAATATCCATCAAAATGGTCTTTGTAACCTTATTTAGACAAAACAATATCAAAACCTAAAGCCTACTTGGTAGCATCTTGAATTGACAAAAAATGTTTAATGGTACTCCTACACCATAATGGATTAGAAAACAAACTTTTCCAAGATTTTGAAGACAAAAGTGACCATCTCTCCCTCATTGAGCAGTTGACCAAGATCAAAAGAGCTCCCCATGAATTCATGTCAAAAAAAATTTCATATTTCAAAAGACATGGAACAAAATCCCTACTTTGGTTAGGCCCTCCTCAATCATACCTTCTTATATTATTCAAGTTATCTCACTTGTGATGTGGTTGTCATGATTCGGTCTATGGGAGGAAGTGTATTACTTGATGCCTATGACATTGTTATTAGGGTATAAATTTATTTTATATAGGATAGTAAGATAGCTTCTATACCTCCCATACCTCTATTTCCTAAAATTCCACCCACCAACCTATCTTAGCACCTCTTCCTATAATAACAATCATCCCACCAACTTCCTCTACTTCACCTTCAAGTGAGCTACAAGAAATGAAAATTTTGTTACAAGGTTTTTCCAATGAGTTAAACACTCTTAGGAGACAACAAGATCAAATCAACAAGCCTTACCGACCTCATCATTAAACATATCAAGAAAATATTTGAATAGCCTTACCAAGAAGGTCCCTAGGCTAAAAACCAATTAAGCTATGCAAGGTTTGTGAACACAATTAGTCTAGTTGTTGTGATATTTTTCAATGCCCTTGCTCTAGAACCTTCAATATAATAATTTGGATGGTCTCGAGTGATGGGGTCATTGTAATCCTCATCATTTAATTTATCAATCCAAGGCTGTGTCCATGGTTGTCTGCAAGAGAGAAAGTAGAAAACTTGCTTGACGGTCTATTCTACTTGCAGAAATAAATCATATTTGTATAAAAGGGAACTAATCTAAGGAACACTTGCATGAATTGAAAATACTAAACTACTTCACAATTTCTAGAAATGAAAAAGCTTTCTTGGATTCAACTTTAATCTAGAAATCTGGAATTACATTGTTGGAAAATGAAACTAGATCTATCATATTTCCTCTGGCTGAAACAAGCCTTTCTAATCCCCTCCCTTTGATAAAATGATTACGTTGTATTTATAGAATTTATATTCTATATCTATCCAACCAATCCACTAAGAATGTCAATCCAAGATCCTATTTTTGAGGGGTCGTTTACAAAACTTTAAGAAAATTGAAGTTGTTGTCCTCCATCATGCCACTTTTGTCTTAGTCATTTTCTGGCACGTACTGCTCCTTCCTTGCTACAAATCATGCCAAATTCTCAAAAGGGTTTGTATCCCTTCAAATCTAGTTTCCAGATCATTTTTAATTTTTTAATTTCATTGAGAAACGAGGGAGATATCACTATTTTACTGAGACTGCATTTTTCATAATTTCTAGGCGCCTGATTTTTAGGGAACCTCCAGTTCTCCACGTGAATGAAGGGATTTTTCTCCTTTTTGCTTGCCCAAATCTTTGTTGATTATCTTGAAGAACATCCCACTATCATTAATGACACTTAATTTCTTTGATAAGTTGTATTATTGAAAGATAATGTGGCAAAAGAGATCTTCATGAACTGTCATGAACTACATGCTTATCCACCAATTTAGGAGTGATTGATGCTCATTAATTTTGCAATAATATTGGAATGTGTTGGAAGTCTGGAGTCTTCTTTATCTTCCTATAATTTCATCAAATCCTTGTATAGATTTGATATCTAGAGCTCTTAGTTGCAAGTGTTTGTAGCTTCATCTTACCATGAGTTATTTAATAATTCATTTGTCTACATTATATCATTTTAAACACTTCATGGAGATATATTAGAGGCAATTTGGATCACATTTAATTACTAAAAATAAATCAAATATTTACTTAATATTCTACTTTAAACAAGCTAAAGAACTTTCAATCATTACTCAAATCCACTTTAACACTAATGCATTAAGAAGAAATAGATGACTTTCTTTGATAAAATATGAGACAATTTATGGTCTCATCACCAAGAAGGGATGATAGCTTGGTAGCAAGATCATGGTGGTTGCATTTTATCAAATTGGGATGAAGATGAGGTTTCTGGTGGTAAAATACGTAGAAAGAGTCCATTCTTATGAGTTAGAATGATATTGATTTTAATCAAATAGGGTAGCAAGATTTCCAATTTAATGATGATTCCAATGAGGATTCCTTATTTGATGTTGCCGATATAATATATGTAGAAGAATAGCTATGTCAAGGGTCTAATATCGTTAAAGCTAGTCACCATGAAGAAGAAATATAAATAGAGAGACAACCTAAAGAATTTAGTTCTTCATTTTAAGTGTCTCACAAACCCAATGTATGTGTTGATGAAATGTGCATCAATATATTTCATTATATTGTATGATGATTCTTTACTACCCTTGAATATGACAACGATGAATATGAGGTCTTCATTCAAGATGAATATGTGACCTTTGCATTGGGGATAATGTTCTTGAGTTTGAATGTTTCACTTGGGATCAATAACCATCTGATGATGTTGAGCAACAACACATTTGTCAAGAGGACAACTCCCTTATTGCTTAAATTGATAGTATGTTAGAACTTTGAAGCTTTCCTTTAGAGGTGCACGAGGAAGAAATTCCTTATGCAAATCAATAAACAGGTATGTCATGTTTTCATCACCACGTGAACTAAAAAAAAAATCTTTTTGTTTCACTTCATGCCATGAAGATGTCATATGTTACAATAACAATATTCCCTTGTGTGAAGATAGTCCCCTTTCCTCTAAAATTGTTTTTCCTTACAGTGTTGACCTACTTCTAGAATAATCCATCACTTCTACTACATGTATGCTTGATACATCACTAGATGTGTCAAGCACCTATATTTTGTGGCTACCCTACAATGACAAGGTTTGCAATGAGGTAACTATTCACTATATATGTAGTGTGTATGACCTGATGCATGTGGAAAGAAAATTTTAATGGTTTTATTTGGGTAAGACACAGCTGTATGGATTGAGGAGGATAAACTGTACAAATATGCTGTCTTTGATAGAGCAGAGTGCATGATGGTTGGTTTTAGCTGCATTCATGTGCATGGTGGTTATCTTTTACACTTTTCCGAGGAGTATTTTTGCATATCTTTGTATTTCTCACTTTGGGAAAGCATATTTTAGACTTTCAACCTCGGTATCGCTGCAATCTTATTTGTTTAAGGATTTCCCTATTTTAGTTATTTATTTACTGTATTTCTATTTCCCAATGGATTACTTAAGATTTTTGGATTCTCTCATTTTTAGCAAGCAAACATCCTATAGAGATCACCAAAATATTGACATTTTTATGTCCCCCCTTGTTTACTCGTTGATGATGATTGATTTGAGATATTTCTATGTGGATCATGGTTTTCATTTTGTGCTTCAGCAAATTCCCCAAATTGCAAGCCCAAATTGGCTAAGGCAAAGAAAAGAAAGAAGAATGTGGGTGTTGTTGGCAGTTTCTAATGTGTTGGGAATCTTAGGAACGTTGATAGGTTCCTAGTTCTCACTCCCCTCATAGGCCCTAACAAGGTAATGAGGATGAACTTGGAGTGAGATGAGGAACTTGACATGATTACATGCAATATGTGTCAAGCTTGAGCTCAACATCCACTTGAGGATATATCAAGGGTGTCTAAGTTTTAATACACACTTCTTTTAGTGCAACCAAGTTGTGGCAGGAAAAATGCCTGATCCTCAATGTGAATATAAGGGGAACTAAGGCATAAAATAACAAGTTGTGGCATTAAATATGTTCAGCCCCTAATGACAACAACACAAGATTCCAAGCGACTAAGCAAAGGGTGAGAGGTATGTGTCATGCAAAGTGCTCGACCCCTAATGGATGGGAAGTTTGTGCGACTAAGGAAAAACTGATGAGCAAGTAAAAATAAAAGCGAAAAATTAAAATGGAAAGGTCACACATATAGATGAAAACCTTTAAATGTGTCGTTTCTGCATTGACTTCCCTATCCATGCATTAATTGCCCCAGTGACACCCACCTACAATTTCTTGATCTAGTGACTCTTCCACAACAGCTTCAATACTCTACCATACCAAGTGTGTCGAGAATGGAGGTAATTATGTAGCTTATTACAATGTAAAACTATGAGATTGTAGATCTAATTAAGTGTTCTTTGTTACAATTTTTTTGTATATGATTATCTATTTAGATTCATTTTACCAATTGTAGAAGTGAAGCAGAGGTTGAAGAATAAAGACCGAAGATGAAGTGAATAACATATTCTGGTGGAGAAACCACTTACAGGAAGAAACTCACCACACTAGAATCTAATAGTACTTGCGTGTTGGCCTTAGAACAAGGTGCAATAATTATTTATCAGTATGGCGATTAAGCTGCTTCCAGTAAATTCTTCTTCACAACCTACAATAAACTCTCGTATTCTGGCATGAAATCCACACATCACGTACCATGCTTATAAAAGTACTCTCTTAGAACTCTCTTAGAACTCTCTTCAGCTTGCTACAAATAAGCAGACAATTTGAACATTATGTAAACTCCAAAGAGGATAAAAGCTCCTCCACTAAATATCTACTCACAGTGAGTTATGCATGAAAAACAATGCCAAAACGAGTCTATTACAATACAAGTCCGGAGAGTGTGGCAGTTGGTGGGGGTATTCATCTTGGCTTTCTCCTCAAAGTTGGCTTTGAGGCCATTCCCATAAAAATGACATACATAAATATACTTCTCCTTACCAAAGGTGTTAACTCAAGATCTAACTTAATTGCTTAAAAGGTGATTAAAGTCAATCTTTTTAGCGAAGCATATCTCTCCATCAATTCATGCAAACAATATGCATGATTGATCATCCCCGCTTAATTGAATGTAGCCACCTGCTATCTATCATGCAACTCAAGTCATTAGTCATGCATTCCAAGTCAATTGAAGTCAACTAGCATTCAACTGAAACTAAGTATATGCAACTGAAGATAACTAAGCCATAACTAAAGCTGAGAGCTGAACTAAAGCAGGTTAATTGTGAACTCAAAATTAGGTTCCACCTTCCATGTAGGCGCCCACGTGCTCCTATTGTTAGGCTCTTCTTGGGCATCTGCATGTTCCTCATCATTTGGGGTAAGTGCGAGTAAACGAATTTACATGTTCATTTCATTGATTTACTGCAAATCCTAGTGATGGGAGCGAAGCTTTCAAGGACTTAGGAGATACATGAAATTGTTTGGGATTTTGGTCGTGGCGTCTATTCCACGGCAAGTGCAGTCGAAATATGTGACATCACCAAAGTGCTTTATGTCATCTCAGACACTTATGGTCATCCTCTATAGTGGATACTATGGGGGATTTCACATTCAATCGATTAAACTATTAATGTTCATCTATCCTCAAGGCATCAAGAGTGTCCTCTCTTTATCTACAGATTAGATTGGGTTGTCAAATGTCTATTTCTCATAATTATTTGTAGGTAGTTAGGGTTGGGATTTACAACATCAATTTTATTATGCTTCGGTATAAAAGTAAATATTGTATTCATTGTATAGTTTTTTGTTTCTCCATGAATCCTTTGCATCTTTGCAAGTCTTATTTTTAAAATGGGCTTCAAGCCTCTAATAAATGAAAAGTTATTTTTATCTCTCTTCAATTTTGTTTTGTTGTGAAAAATATCTTGCCTTCCTTAATTTCTAAGTTTATGTTCACTATTTTTGTGTTCTTGTATGTTGTGTTAATACATGTTTGTAGGGTTAGTTGTGGAATGCTTCTTCCCTTCTGGCATTTGTCAAATTCTAACCTTCAAAATAAGCTTATAAAAGTTAGTAGAATCAAAGATTGTGTGAGTTTCTTGAAATCTTCATTGATTCTTTATGCTATAATAATTAATAAGAAACACCATTTAATATTGTTGTATCACCACCCTTTCTCTTTTATGCATTCCTTCTTCCCATTTTCTCTAGAAATAAATAAAACAGGACTAGTTGTAGGTTTATGCAATGTTGGTTGGACCAACACTGCTACATCTAGGTTGGAAAGAAAGTCAAACTTATCTAGAGGTTTGATCTCAACAACAAGGGTCCCACCCCTAATATCATTCCCATTGTGTCACTGGAATGTTGGTCCTAGCTTAGCAGGGTACAAATTCATGTGACAACATTTGCTCCAAACGAATGTTCATATTTCCTCAAGAAGCATCCCTTTAATGATGCTCCAAAATAATGTACATGTTTCCTCTATAAGCATCATTTCAATGATCCTCTAGAAGAATGTTTTTGTTTCCTTTGAAATCATCCTTTCGATGATGCTCCAAAAGACTGTTCATATTTCTTTTGGAAGCATTCTTCCAATGACACTTTGGAAGAATGAACATTTTTTTATTTGGAAGTATACCTTCAATGTTTCTCTAAAAGAGTGTTTGTATTTCCTCTAGAAGCATCCCTTCAACAGTGCTTCAAAAGAGTGTTCATGTTTCCTCTTGAAGCATCCATTCAACAATACTTCAGAAGAGTGATGATTTTTCCTATAAAAGGATCCTTTCAACGATTCTCTAGAAGATAGTTCATATTTCCTTTGAAAACATCATTTCAATGATGCTTCAAAAGGTTGTTCTTATTTCCTTTGGAAACATCCTTTGAATGATGCTCTAGTCCAACAAGGAATGTAGATTTGAATGGTAAGTTATAATAACTTCATTTATCTATTTTTATCCACTCTCCTTTGTTCTCCTTAGAGCATGTGATTTATATCATTATCACATAGCCATTTGTGGAGGTAGAAACACCAAAATGGGGTTTGATTGAGGCAAGCCCCTGTATGACACAACCATTCTTCCCTTGTCCTTCTTTCAAGTTGCAAGTTTGAATTAGATTCAAGTAGATTGAATATCTCAAGACATCAAAATCCTAAGACAAACATTCAAGCACCTTCTCTCATTGAACTAGGACAAGTTGATTATTCACAAACTATCATACTTTGGAATCTTACTTTGAAAGGAAAAGACCTATAGAATATGATGCACTAGTATAAATTTTGAGACCCTAAAAATGTAATGTCCCTTACTTGGTCTAATGAAAATTCCCATTTTTCAAAGCTTGGACATTTCGTCGAACACTTCTCTTGCAAAGTATTGTTTGCTGGTAGAAGTCTTTATTTGTGTTTTGATGATATCATGTGCTCAAGATGTCTCTAAATAACTTATCAGTGATTTATGAATCCAATGCGATACAAATTGTGGGATTTTCAATACAATGATATAACCGAACTATTACAAACTACAATTACAGCATGAAGACAAATTAACAAACAATTTACAGACCACCTATCAAACTCCTTAAGTAACATTGGAAATATGATAAGTCACTTATGATCCAACAATCTAATGCAAATATATTAGTTGTATAGACAACAATGTTTTTAATAATTAATCTGAATGTCATGTATATGCAACTTACATCAATATATCCATATCTTTGATATAGCTATGCAAATGACAAAGATATTAATGAAGTAATGGTGGCTGCAATTTGTTATAGACCAAAAAATCATGGAAATGCCATATATTCAAAGATCATAAGAACCTAGAAGTGATACATATGGAATGCGCCAATGATGATGAGTGGGCAACGACCCCTGTAAAGTCACGTCTTCCTTAGATGATGTTGAAGATTGAATCTTGTCTTTATTCGACTGTCCTCTTCCTTTACACAAACTTGTCTTTGCAACGACCATGTCTTAATACTCTCTTGGTATGATAACTGAATTCTTCCTCTTCTAAAATCATCTTACCTCCCTTTGTCTTCTAGCGCCAAAGAGATATTTACTTCCATTGGACTTTAGTCAAAATAACGATGACTAAAAGAGATGGCTTTATTAAATATATTACCTTTGAATAAAATTGCCCAAGCTTGAAAGTTTGTTCGATACTTCCCAAGTAGATGAAAGTAGCTCCCAATTCTTGTTTACTTCATCTATTTTATTCTTATTCAATTCCTTGTCTTGTTTGTAGCTTGTCTTTTAGTCCAAAGAAACTTTGTCTTTATCCAACATCTCTTCAATGATTAAATACTTAGATCGAAATCCTTAGCATTTGTTTCCATCGAATAGAATACCTCCTTCAGTTTTGCGTTGGTTGCTGAGTGAGTTGCTTCTAACGTATTTTGTCTCTTACTAAAATTCTTGTCTTTATGCGCTAGAATGTCCTTCCATAGAAATCGATTTGTAATGCCCTCTATAAAATTGATTCCAAATATATATCTGCCTGAAGTAAAAACGCCTATCTGTATGAATATCAAACTCTATGATATTTCCTCAACAATTCCAAATTTGGCCAAGGGCCATTAAATTTGCATAGATTGAATCAACACCCGTTATCTCCTTTGAATGAAGATGCACAATACATTAGTTGTGCTTCTCCAATGAATCCCTAACTGTGACAATAAACCAGTTGCCACAATCGATTGATGCAATAATACAACAGTTATTGCATCTATTAGATCTCCTCAATGAAGCACAAGTAGAAACCTTGAATAGATTCCTCCACTATCCAACTAGGGTTGATCTTTCACAACTGAACCTGCCACTCTAGAGTATTCAAACCCTCGAGCGGATGCTAAGCATATAGCCTCAGTTGCTTACCATGCAAGTAATGAAAAGTGTAAACCAAATCAAGTGTGTTCAAATGCTTAGCCAACAGCCTCTTAAAAATAAATTTTTCATTCACTTTTCTAGAAGCTTCTAGAATAAAATATTATTTTATTCTCTTAAGTGACTTTATGATATAATATTTATTTTAAGTCACTTTATTAAATTAATTAAATATAAAGTCATCTTTTAATTTCACTTTATTGAAATGACTTTATAAATGATTAATTTAATATTTCTTCCAATTCGGGGACATGACAAAAAAACACCATTTCTAGACTAGGTTGCCCTCGCCCTTGTCCAACCAATACTACATCATATTTATATGCCAAGTTCCCCTTTGTCTACACTTTTCAATTTTGTTTTTTATTCCTACACTTTTTTTTCTATTTTCTAGATTTTGTAATAGTTTATCTCTTTAGTCTCATTTTACCTACTTTTACAACATCAATCATCATATTCACATCCACACCCCATCTTCAAACATAAAATGGTACCAAACCCTTGACCAACTATTTCAACTCTTCCTTGAGGACGACAACCAAATAGTTTATCTTGGTTAATTTTGTGCCTTCTAATGCTTTATGGTGGAATTGGTGATTTAGGTTAAGTATTACCCTTAGATCCCATTTCACCATCTCACACATGAAATCTTTGATTTATCACAAAGAGGTGATAGGTATGCACATTAATTATTGATTAAGAAATATATAATATTGTATAATCAATTAATTTACATGGTTTTCCCTATCCATAATAATCATTCATTGGTAAGTTTATGTCACCTTCCCCTGACCTATGTACGAGAAAGGTAACAAAATAACAACCCACATGAATAACCATTATAGTTCCAAATAAAACTATTTCCACGTCTCATTCTTTGCTAAAATTAAACCACTGTTCAAGCTCCCCTTGTCATATCTACCTTCATTCAAAAGTCAAAAATCAAAAAATTAGGTAGAATACTTCCCCGTTGGAACAACATATTTCCTCAAAAAGAAAGGATGGGTATAATAAGAAAGGGAAATCCAAACTCTTTAGAAAAGCTACAACAAGACCAAGCTTCAACAAACATTTTTTTGAGTTGTAGGGTGGCTAGAATTTTTACAATAAATTGAGGGACACCATTTGGAGCTTGTAGAGGAATTTATCCAAAAATACTTCAAAGGTTTCAAAATAGTATTTGAGTGAAAATTTAAGGTCAATTTCGAACTCATTACTCAATTTTAATAATTTCTCCAAAAGGAATTGATCTTCATAGTGGAAAATAATTGACAAACCAAGAAATGTTAGCTAATTTAACAAAGGAAGAGGAAAACCTTCCTTAGCTAGTAACCATTAAGAAAGGTGAGAACAAGGGCATCAATAGGGATACAATCCCTCTGCCCTAGAAGTTTTTTGTAGTTTGGATAGTGAAATATTTCACCTATGAAGGTCAATTTAGTGTAATTATGGGTCCAACATTTAGAATACTAACTCACATATGCCATGGCTCAAAAAATCTATCCCTACAAGTCAATTTTCTCTTGCATTTATATGAATCCCTAAAAACCATGATAGATAAATATCAAAAAGGAACTAAGCCTTTAACTCACCGTGGACTCAACATGTTACTCTTTAAATATCAAATATCAGAGAATCAAAATACTAACAAGAAGTGGACTAAGCTTCTACAAACCTTTAAGAAAAATAAATAAAAACTTGGAACTAGGTGGAACTTGTATGAATTGAAATTGAATAATAATAAACTAAAAGACTTAATAATATAAAATCAAATCAAATTTAAATCCTATTTTACCAATCTCACTACAAACCTAAAAAATATTGATGTTGGTTTGTCTTTGGACGTGGATGCTAAATCTCAACAACATAAAACTATGATTTGACTGGGGATTGATTTTAAACGAATAAATTTGCATAAAGTGTGAGATATGAAATTAATGAAGGAAAGATTATATTGATATACTTTCAAAGGAAGAATTAAATGGAAGATGAGGATAAGAATAAAGAATTCAGTTAGTTGAACTGGCTGTGGATTCAACTCAACTAACATTTGGAAATTTTCTATTTTCAAGTGATGAGGACATAATACTGAATTGTTTTATTTAATTGATGGATAATTGTGCACATCAAGTTGCTATTGAAACTTGACATTAGGAAGGAATATGATAGAGTGAATTGGCACTTTCTTTTCAAGGTAAAGGAAGCCTTTGGTTTTCAGAGGGAATGGTTGGATTGGGTCTTTGGATGGGTAGCAAGCCCAAGATTCTTAGTCCTTGTGAATAGTTCCCCGGAAGGCTTTTTCAACGCCTCTTAGCATCTCCAGCGAGGAGACCCTCTCTCTCCTTTTTTGTTCATAATCATGGCCAAGGCTTTAAGGAGATCTATAAACAAAGCTTGAAGTATTGGTTGGTTGGAGGGCCTTCACGTCACTAATTTCCTTCCTATGATTACACATCAACAGTTTGTGGATGACACAATGCTATTTGGTACTACTTCGGTCAAGGAGGCCAGGTGACTAAAAGATGTTTTGGACAAGTATTCCTCAGCTTCAGGATAGGAGATAAGTATCATGAAATTTGAAGTTTTCTTTCTCAATACTAGCAGGGATAAAGAAGAACAAATATTGAGGATATTAGGTTTTAAAAGATGGAAGC